>KZ112659.1:0-62718 GCA_002120305.1 Hypoxylon sp. CO27-5 | reverse complement strand
CCTACCACAGCTCCTACTATGCCACAGCTCCTACCACAGCTCCTACCACAGCTCCTACCGCACTATCACATCTCGAAATTTTCAAAGTAATCGACACCTAAGATTCCCGCGATAGGAAATTCTTGATAAGCTTCTTCAATTCGACACAATAGCCCTCGTAAAACTCGGGTAATGGTTTAATTAGGCTAAGTGCCCTTACACAAAATACCTTACAATGGTGGGTAAGGCAGTGGGGAAATGGTCACCTCACCTAGTTCCCCCATCCTAAATGAATCAAATAAACGTAAATGGTGGCAGGTACTAAAAAGTGGCAAGTGCGGCACACTGTATGAGTGGTATATCTTCCCACACGTTTCAGAGGTTCAGCACTTAGATTCTTTTAAAATACAACATCAATTACTCCTCTTATTTCTAACGTGTAGCCAAAAACGTAGTGGCAGAAAGTATAGGTACGACGAGGAACGAGTGGAGGGGTGCCATTCACAACAAATGTCCCGAACATGAATATAAAGTAGGAACGTATGCAAACTCAACGGAATACGACCAGGCTTTTATAATCGAACGTATTCCATAACTATTTCCCTACCTACACGCTTTGAATTGTGCTTGCTCTTAGAAGAAGACATTATCTACAGCCCCACTTATTCAGCAGTGGTTTCGGTATTCTCAGCTTGAGATGGTGATAGAAGGTAGAACACGAGGGTTCAACCGAATATCTTATTAGAAATGGACAGTTATGATACATATATGCCCACTTAGTAGTTTAGGTAGAAAGCTAGTTAAAGGATAATAAAGTTGCCTTGGAGAATTTTCGATGCTGGTCCATTAGCGAATCCCTCGGACAATGACATCGAAAGTTTGTCGTGTCCGAAATTCCACAGCGAGCCGAGCGAAGCGCTTCGTTGCTCCTCTACACCCAGATCCTTGGCAAGGCACATATCTGCCTCGAAATAGCGTCAACAGCATGCGCTAATTACGCGCAATGCGCGGTAGTTGTGGCTTATTCTATGATTCTAGGCGCACATGACACGGCCGAACCACGAGGTCTTCAAAATAATGTTTTCAGGTGCCACATGTAAGGTACCACGGCTTGCATCGAAATTATCCAGATAATATCTAGAAGAGTCGCATGTAAAGTTAAGGGGTCTGCATGTAATGCACTTCAGCTTACTACGCTATCATTGTGCCAGTGTAACACGGGAACTTCAGCTTAGGTCTCAGAGTAATACCATTAAGATGACTTCCACCACGTGGGCAACGCCAGCCGGGTCATCAGCACCTCCGGGTGCGCAAACACGGTACGGAATGAAGGGGAAAAAAAAAGCCCCGCGATGTCTTCTAATATGGAAATCTGCCCTGCCAAGACGCCTCCGAGTTTAAAAGTAGTTATTAGGCCGCGCTAGTGTAATTCTCGCTTGAAGAAGACATGCCAGTGGCTAGCTGAGTCGAATTGATACTCTATCGGGATGGGCTAGTCGATAGTGTATTGTCTCCAAGAGGAGCGAAAGGGACCACCCGAGCCAATGAGATGTGGAGTATCTTCTTCGTGCGGCTGAGAGGACCCTAAAGCTGCAGACGCCAAGTCAAGCACCTGACGAAGACCCTTCGACTCCTCACAATGCATGGTAATGCCCTTGATATCAGCGGCAGCTCGAGTCCCAATAACGACTGATGACCATTGACTCGGGCATGGATGCGGGTCTGACAGTTTATTAAACAAATAAGTAGCACCCGAGGTCTGGGAGCCGCAATGAGAGAGCTGGGAGAGCTGTTCATACAAATATCAAAGTGGTGACCCCCGTGAGGGTAACACTGGCATGTCCTGGAGATCTCAGAGACCTCACGAATCTCGGCCGAGTGGTCCACTAGGTATACGACCCAGCACTAATCATCCCACATTGGAGAAGCCTTAAGCAGAGAGACAATATCGTCAACGGGAACTTCTACACAGTTATATAATCTACAGGTGAAGATTCAGTAACATCGGCAAGATGGAAGACGCAGCAGGAGCAAATAGACGAGGGGAGACTATTATCCCGACCCCGACATGGTTCATCGCCTTCCGAGTCCTACAGATCGTCTTCGCACTTATCAACGTCGGTCTGACGGGTTGGTGGATTAATGCGCTCTATTATGATGAGCTCGGCTTTGTTATTGTCTGCGTATGTTCAACTCTCATTTTCTTGAACTCATTATTCCCTGCCTCTTCCCTCATCTGAACTTATCCACATCGTCCCAGCCAGTCTTAACTCCGTACTCACATTCTCTCCTCCTCAAAGAGCCTCTTTACTTGGATTATTGCCGTATACGCCCTCTTGGCGGAGAAAATGGTATCCTGCCGGCGCTCTTACAACACATGGGCCATCCTGTCGCTTGACGCACTTATGATTATCTTCTGGCTCGCAGCCATGGCAGCTACGGCGAATCGACGTGGCACATTCAACGTCTCCGCCAGCGCAAGTTGCGTTAGCGATGGTAGTGCGATCAACAGCGGGCACTGTGTCGTCTACACTAAGCGTGACTTCGCATCGAACACGGCGTTGGGCGTTCTGAGCGGTATTGCCGGCATCAGCGCCATCATCATGCTTCTTTTTGTCGTTACATTTGCCTATGTTTGCCATTACTTTCGCCTCTCATTCGCAGCATATTCGACCAACGACCTGGAGAAATCCTCCGCTGCTGGCGTGAACCATGGTGGCGTCGCCGGCGGCCCGGGAGCTACTGAGCTCCGAGAAGGAATTCTACCACAGAATGCGGCCGCGCAGCAGGGTAACCAGCAATGGACACAGCAATCTGCTGGCCAAACCTACGACCCATACGCACCGCATAATAGCCCATACACCAATAACGCAGGCGTATACCCCCAGTAGATTGATCAGGCCCGACAGGTAGCTCTTACGGCACGCCAGCTCCTGGGCATCCGTGCAGCTCCTAGGACACCACGGCTCTAACACAGTCCCGTGAAGCCTCTTACTAGCCGCCCGCGCAATAGACGGTCTGATTAGGACGGTTGCTCTCTGATCGATTAATTACGCTAGCGATGAGGCGTTATCTGGGTTTGTATTTATGGTTCGTCGGCATGGGTGGGAAGACAAGGATGTCCTATGTTGACTATATGCGGGTATGGGGGCAGACATAGCTCTCGGCGGCGGCTTGGCTGTTGCTGTTAGTCTTGTACATACTACATGTTACATTAAAATCATACTAACCAGCCTACCCCTTATGTGTGGAATTCGAGGATACTTACTAATTATCTCCATTGTCCCATGTCTGCCTTATCGAGTAATATCGTATGTCGTTTTCTCAGACATGTCGCAAGGCATGACAGCCCATCGTAGATCGGCACAGTTATGTAGAAGCCCATAGCCCATCGACCCTGCTAGTAATTCCCTACATGATGTCCTCCGACCCGCGAACATCAGCGTCAAGGGCACATTTCGTAACGAAGGAGCTGAAGCCCACTATGCTTCCACCGCCTCTACCATAACCGGTGGTTATGGGATTCAAGTCCAACATGCTGTCTATCCATCTCTGGTAATCCGGATCGGAATCTAAGACGGCCCGCGCCATTCCCATTGGGAATAGGTACATGCAGGTCTGGTCGCCGAACGAGCCGTGTTGCTCGTGGTGACGGCATTGCCAGTCGAAAATGCGGCAGATTTCTATTGCCGGCTCTCGGATAGACAGAGCTGCACCAGGCCAACTGAGAGGCTCAAAAGAAATGTCATTAGATGATAACGTGGGTGAGTTACATGGTGAAGTTGAGGAGGCAGCAGCGCATCTCGCACATCCGCGTATAATAGATGCCGCTTGGTATGGTTGAAGTTTCCATATGAGAGTCATCAGCCACATGAGTGCGGCGTTATATAATGTGATGTCATCAGCATAGACAGGGCGGCTAAACAGGAGATGACCAGTGTCCGCAAGATTACTGGTGGAGTCCGAGGTTTTAGGGGAAAGGCTACTTTGCCATTCGCGTTTGGTTATGGTGACGTATTGGCCGTACATACGCTGCCAACTCCAACGCCAGCGGTAAAGTTTCTCTAGTTGAGCAGCAACGTTTCGACATAGATCAGCACGACGACCTAACTGCTCATCCAAGACGATAGAGGGATCTATGAGTTCATCATCTAGATGAGTCAGACTGTTTATGCGGCCACTTTCTTCTAAGAAGCCTGGTATCGTGACGAAGATATCAAGGAGGTATGATTGCTGGGGTTTCATGGATGGGTCAAGAGCGTATGGTACGTCTTGCCAATATGGATCTTCAAGAAATGTCCTTCGTCTAGCGAAGAGCGAAGCTACCAACTATGAATTGTTAGTACCTACCTAAAGGTTGAGTGCCTAGGAAGAAAATAAGAATTACGCACTAATGTAGATCTAGCCGCCTCGAAAGCGTTTCTTAAAGGCTGTTGTTGGAAAGCCTCAGGACCGCATAGCATTAGGACCTTCCCGATCGCCTTTAGATGAAAGACTGCAGCAGTTTTGTCTGCTTGAATTGCCTAAGACTATTAGTTCCCAGCTCGCAGATCGGGTCGGGCGGACGTGTCTTAGATGAAAAATAACCTACCGAAACCATCAAGAGCACGAGAATCGGTACCATTAATGTTCGATTGTCGTGAACTGCAGATCCATCTTTACCAAGTTCTTCAGCTAGAACCCGTAAACATTTTCCATACAGGGCAACGCCCTGGAGTTTGAGGTCTTGCACCCTATTGCTAAGGCCGAAGTTCAATCTAGCAAGGGCCTTAACAGCATCGAGAGAGAGAATGCCAAGTTTCCCCTCGGCAGCCCGGTCTAACCAAAGGGTTCCGTAAGATTTCCAAACAAAATTCCTAAACATGTGAGCAGTACACATGTCTGCTGCAAAGGCGACTAGACTAAGCTGTGGAGTGGGCGCGAAACTCATATGCGCTGGCTGTGTGAGTCCCATAAACTCGGGCATATGTAATCGAGACGTTGGATGGGGATTCACGGAAGTATGCCGCCATTGAGTTGCTCTCTCGTAGCCCAGGCATTCGAAGCCCGCCTTAATGCAGCGATAGCATTGCGGTTTCGCTTCGTCTGTTTCGCCATTAATAATCGGGTATCATGAAATAAAGACCATTCAACATGGAAGGAAATTGATCATACCGCATTTTACTCTCCTCCTACGGCACGTGTTGCAGCCCTTACTCCTTCCGGCTACACCAACCATGATGTGTTACGATAGACGAAGTCGAAGACCCCGCAGAACGATGGGAGAATAATTACAAACAGCTTTAAGGATCAGGGCGTGGAAACGTATGTGATATCTTGTAGATTTGAGGTAAGAACGTATCATACCGTGAAAGATTAGGTACGCCAGCGAAGTTAAGACGCTTCAATAGATGTATCTCATTTAAACGTGAAGGTCTGATGATCCTTCAACGAGTCGGCTGTGCGCCCTAGTTAGGCATATTTCAGGAGATATCGCCATCGACGGATAGTCGGACTTGATCTCCACTTCCGGGCGAGTGGCCGACGACAAAAATAGTCGAGCGAAATAAACCAATGGACGGTACTTTTGTTAATTAACTCGAAAGGTTGTGATTGCATCACGGGTGCACTAGTTCTGCAGCAAGAAGGTTGCATGCAACACGACCCCTGTTCCCATGCGGAGGGGTTGCGATACCGACACCGTTGATTGTTCGAGTCCCGCAGAGGGGGCGGCCCGGCTTATCGCTAGTCGCCCTTACGAACCCCCGGTAATAATAACTCTAAACTACCTAGGTAGATCTTAGTTGACAAGACTTATCTCAGGGACAGGAAGTTCATGCCAGATCTCTCCAGCATATTATCGTGGCTCACAGGAGCGTCATAGGTATCATATAAGTCGAGTCTCCATCGGGTCCCCCAAGTTTGTCATACCTACCTAAAGCAATAAGGGTTCTTTAGTCGTAGCGGATATATAGTATGCAGAAGATCGGGATATATTTCGAAGCTTCAGATTATGCTGTAAAACCCATCCAAAAACTGAGCTGAAAACATCTGGTCATTCAGGTGAAGCTACCATGTAGCACGATCACACCCAAGCCGCTAGGACAGTTGTGAGATGGTGGCAAGCATCCTCTTGCACAAATATTCCCGGAGGATGGCCCCAATGGAAGTTGACGTGTATAAGCATCCGAAGGAATCGGTAACTACCTGTAGGCGTCTGTAGATATTGGGGGCTAGACTTTACCAGTTGACGTTCAGGGCTACAATAGAGTTCAAACCGGCATAGGGCTGGATCTATTTTACCCCTTTGGACCCAAGACTCGTGGCAGCTTCCCATCTCCACACCTACATACATTATATGCCGTGATCCAACATGAGACTAGACCTCGATATGGATAAGACATCTATTTAAATCTTGTTGTGGCGTAAATACAAGTAAATAATACATAACATACCTAATGTATCGCACGACATAACTTCACTTTACATACACGCACATGTAGTATATATGTACGTGTGTACATGGCAACACAAATGTCATTTACTACGTACATGTAGCTGTATGCACATACGGTATAGTACATATATGTATGTAGTGTAGAGCATTGAACGATATCCGTAAGGTTCGCAGACAATTTCCCCCAATTCAGTATTCAAAATCCTTCAAAAAAGTTCCCGTCGAACACCATAGTGGCTGCGCTATTGTGAAGCAATATGAAAACCCACCTAAAAACCAGACGCCAAGCAAAGGCGCAGTCGTCTTTGATATACCTGCCTGGTCTGGAAGATTCTGAGCTGGTGGTGGAGGTTGCATCCGTCGTTTGCCTGAAAGGTCATTCCTGCTTAACATGAAACACGACACACCAGAATGATCAACCCACAATACTGCAATGACGACAACCACGCCGCTTGGATGCTTAACTAATGTAGCATTGTAACTATCTGTGCCTTACGAGGTGATCGTCGATTATTAACTAAAGGTCAACGCCAGAAATGCACAGTTATGCCTTCATTAGGTAGTCGGCGGAGACTAAGATTTTATTAGTCCAGGTCCTGCGGGCTTAGCTGAATACCCGGATTTCTATTTTAGGAACGATCGCATGGGCGATCGCATTGTGCCTTCGGATTAATTCTTAACCTGTGCACAACATTGTTGCCCTGCCGCCCAATCGTCTCCGTCCAAGCTCCAGTACCAAGACCAAAATACGAGATGGGGACAATAGTGTTGGCTTAGACTCAGCCCATTATGGACATGTCAACATGGTCTCACAAATAATAAAGGGCAATTAGGCAAGTTTTCAACCTATGTAAATAACAAAGCTCTCATCCCCCTTCTCGACAATAGCAATCCCACCATCTCAAATCGAACATATATCAAAGGGAGAAGAAAATCGAATTGCTTTAATCACACCTCAATCCGCATCGCAAAAGCCCAGCACCGACCGTACGGACGATTCAAACGCCGCCCGCCAAAATGTCCTCCACAACAACCGTCTCCTCCGCTAAGCCGACCGTGAGCTCCGCCTGCGGCGCGCAGCTGTACAACATTCCCGTGCAGGACCCAGCGGTCGGTATCCCATCCGGCGGCAACCACACCGACATCATGAGCGCATGCTGCGGCTCCGCCGATGTTGTTTCGTACTACGACGACTGCGGACTGTACTGCCTAGCTGTCGGGCAAAGCGTTGACGATGTGGTCCAGTGCCTCTACAGCCACGGCGCCGCCTACCAGGAGGTCTTCTACCGCGGAAACATCACTGCCACTGCTACTGTCACCGACGGTCCTCTACCTACCTCTGCCAGCGTCGTTGCTACTGGCGGCTCGAGCCCGACCGGTGCTAGCGGCAGCAGCAGCACGGCGAGCACGACCAGCTCTCCCGGCGCCGCTGCAGGTCTCAGGCCTGAGCTCGGCAGCTTGAGCACCTTGGGCCTGACGATCGGAGCTATACTTTTCTCAGCCACTGCATTCGGTGCCTTGCAGCTATAACCAATCGAAGAGCAGTGTACCTAATTTACAGGGACACGAAGTAGGAGGGGTTGAACGAGAACGGGGGACGTGATCTACAAAAGGGTTCTACGACACTCGGGTTCTGGCGCACTATACCACTTGGAATTGGCGACGGCTGAAAATTGGTTAATTCATCGAGATATTTGCAAGATTCAAAACTGTCATTATAGATACTTAGCTTAGTAATTGCATAATACAACACACCAATGCACATATAGTTGTAATTGGCAGTCTGCATGCCCCGACTTTGTTTCATGTCTAGTGCATAACCTACCTTGAGCCTGCGGAAGCATTGCTATAATCAATGCCCATTTTAGTAATTAGAGCCCAATGTTCTTGAGAGGGAAGTATACGCAGCTTTTATGCATGGACGAATGTGTCGATAGTTGAACGCAGACTGAATTACTTTCCTATAAAGCCAGCTTTTTCTCTTTACTATAGTACAGATTCCTCCGCTTTGCCACCGAGCACGAACCCAGCATCCTACTCGAGCCCTGTTTCCAAGCATGCATGTAATGGAAACTTTTAGGCCCAAGTCTTTTCGCAAGCCCCATGTGATAATACAGAGACGCCGGTTTCATTGGTTTCACCAGACGTTGTGGGACGTTCGCGCCTGACTCCAATGCAATCCCGACCAGAACGAAGAGTAGGTATGTAGTATAAGAATGAGGATTGACACGGAAGCCCGAATTAAACATTGCTGTGGCGGGCTCGCTTGCGTCCGCTTCCTGGTCCCGGGTGCAGTTTCTCGTTGCGTTCGCGCTTGAGTTTCTCGTCCAAGACACGAGCTGGGAATGGTAAGTAACTATCTTTCTAGTATAAGACTCAAGATGGACGGGGGACTTACTAAGAACATCGTAACCGAACTGGGGGAATTCCAAGCACAGCGAGCGGAACTCCTCCTCCGCCTCTGCGCGTAGAGTATGGCTGCGGGTGGCCCAGAAGTTGGCCACTGGAGCACGGACCGTAGTGTCGTCCTTGCTGGTGTACTGGTAGATGTAACGGGCGTAGGTGATCTCTCCCTTCGCCGTGGAGTTGACGCAATGGATCTTGCTGCTCGCCAGACTCTTCAGCTTGTCCATTCCGAACTTCTCCGCTATGGTGTAGACACGAGCGTGCTTCAGGAGCTGTTCACCGGTCTCGTCGACGGCGGGGAACGAAGGATCTGGTTCAAGAACTCGCTGGCCGGGTAGCTTCTTGGGGAAATAGTCTCCTGTATAG
Source organism: Hypoxylon sp. CO27-5 (assembly GCA_002120305.1). NCBI lineage: Eukaryota > Fungi > Ascomycota > Sordariomycetes > Xylariales > Hypoxylaceae > Hypoxylon > Hypoxylon sp. CO27-5. The sequence goes on along the minus strand of KZ112659.1, from coordinate 53,531 downwards.
AGGTACTCCAAGAAACAGCCTACGGGGTCTAACTCATCATTCGGGAGCTCAACCTGTCGTGGCTAAAAGAAAAAAAAAGTTAACAGATTATAGTCACGGGGTCAGAGCTATTCGAGTGGGTTTAGTGGACTTACGCTTCCATCGTCGGTGAAGGCCGCGCAAGCATCGGCGAAAAAAGGACTCTGGGTAAGAAGCGCCTGATGCGCAGTGAGGATAGTCTCAGAATCGCCATTGCCGACGAGAAGGGTTACGACCGGACTTGTAAGATAACTGATGAACTTCGTGTGCGGTTCAATATCACCGCCTTCAGCAAAAGGCAGGTCTCCACCACCATTTCTGGCGGTGTCTCCCTCAGCCTCGTCACCTTCAGCCATCTCAACGTCAGCGCCCGGGTTGGCTTGCTGTTCCTCAACAACTTCCTCGTTGAATTCTTCCGCCATATTGATGACTAGAGACCTGTTTTTGGTCACGTATGAAGTGATCGAATCGGTTGAACGGTATTGGAACGAGCGTCAATTGTAGATTGCAAGACAATAGGAATTAGACCTTGGTAAATCAATGAAGGACCAGGAAAAGTAGATTATGTGTTATTTTGATCCGAATGAGAGGATGCGACAACGATATTAATTGCGAGCGCAAAAAGATAATAGAAGATAGAATAGCGTCGCAAATTGCGAGGCGCGCAAATCAACCTTTTGGTCTTGTGTGGGATGGTAATGCGGGAGAAATTATGGTTCGAAGCCACCGTCGCAAGGTAGCTTGATTGTTTCGTTGCCCGGTCAGATACATGTAACTTGGCAAAAAAAAAAGGGAGGTTGGGGTCGATGCTGATTGGCCACTGAAGCTTCTCAAGCTTCAGAGCTCCCGTCACCCTCCACATTTTCATACTTTTGATCTACGGTAAAGGTTGACACCACTTACACAAGCCGTTTGCATCTGGAAAAAAAAATAATCTACGTAAGTTTCAATAAATATTTGCCTAATTATTATTGTAGCTACATGTAGCTTCCAATTTCTGCTGTTCTACATACTGCATAGGTACATGTAGCTACATGTATGTACATAAGGTAACCTAGGTACCTACGGGTACATAGCTTCACTTATGGAAGTGTCTCCACAAAGGTACATGTACTGTACATATATGTATCAGTGCAAAAGATACGTACCTACACGTACAACATGAAACTTTGAACATTGAAAATATCGGGACACGGGCTCTTGCAGAAAAGTATATAGATGTACATAGGTGATATGTACATCAGATACAGAGGTATGTACTTACGGAATACATGTAGTAAAGCTTAAGTACAAGATGGGAAAAGCACTACAAGATCAGTTATCATATAGAAACATTAAGATCATAGTAGGTAGTACAGCAAGTCCTAACCCCTAATGTCTTTATAGTCTGTTTTCAACAGTACATCAGGTTAAAAGGCATAGGCTTATGTTAGAAATCAGATTCACATTACTTAAAAAAAGATTAACCATATATTAAGCCTTGAGAAAACATCATATATTAACGTAATCTGGTAACCTAATAGCTAAATTACTGGACAAAAGTAAGTTTAGAACGGCCTTTATACTACTCTCTATAGTGTCTAGACCCGATATATTGCAAGACAACAGATCTTTTTAGTTACTAAACTATAAACAACCCGATTTGTTTAATTTATAATGAGCGAGCTCTCGCTTGTTTAAAGTTCTCGTTGAGATTTAGTAGCTTAAAATCTATATCTATTTTAACAGCCCATCTTTCTATCCTCTTTCTAACCGAAGGGAGTGTCGTAATTCAGCAATTATTCTAAGTTACAGCTCGGTGGCTGAGTCTAATACCTCCTACAACCAAAGTGAGCCTACGTACTCTACGATTAGGGAGGTGTGTTTCGGAAAATAATGCCTCTAAAGAGAAGGAAGCTCCCTCAAAAGGCGAAGAGGAAGAGAAAAGATGTAGCATGGGATGAACATGATGACAGTACATGGTATGCGAATGATAGACCCTGGGTAGGCGAACCCTCTTTTTACTCTAAGCACGTCGCCACCAAGGAGGACGAAGCCATAAAAATTGCGTCCTACTTAAGGGACCACTTTTGGGACAACCCGACATGGGAATTCGAGAAGTGTTTAGGGACTGGTATTCGAGCCACCACCGTGCTTGTGAGGCATAGGGAATCAGAGCTCGATGGCAAAACTCACCGTAGGCTTGTCCTAAAGAGACCCATTAACGTTGAGGGGGACGCTGAGATAATGAACGAAATCAATTGGTACAACGTTGGTAGCACTGTGTAATCCTGAGGTTTTGAGTTCTATGGGCTAACATGAACGACAGAGACTACGTGGCTCAGAACACATCGTTGCCATGATTACGGCTCGCAATGAGGAGTTTTACGTTCCACCTGATGAAAACGCTAAAGCCGCCCCCTTCTTCAAGCGATTGTTTCAAGAGCCCAGTAATCCAAGAAAACGAAGAAAACCTAATGATCCGAGAAGAATTGACGAAGAATTGGGTCTGGCAAGATTGGCAGGCATGCCGGTGGTGGTGTTAGAATATTTAGAAAATGGAACATTTAACAGACTTATAGACAGAGCAATAAGGTACAACTCATTTATTCCAAACCGTTTGCTCTGGTCCTTCTTCCTTTGCAGTAAGTCAAAAGGCTTGGTCCGATATGATAGATAAATGGTATACTAACTCCGGAAAGTGGTGAGGTCGTGCGTAGCGATGGCTTACCCTCCGAATCGCGCACCAGGAAAGCGAACCGTATTAGAAACTATTCCGACAGTGGGTGCAGTTCCATCGCCATTAATCCACAATTCTCTCCATTGTGGAAATATCATGATTGGGGCTCCTGATCGTAGATTCCAGGAACACCACCTTGCACCCGTGGTGAAATTCATCGATCTGGGAGCCGCACAAGACATTGGCTCACCAGCCACTAATTTGGAGCACGTATCAATAGTAATGTGATACCTAACTCATATGTGAAATCCCAAGCTAACAACTTTGCAGTTTATGATATGCCTTATAACTAACAACAAGGAACCGGATACAAAAACAACAACTTTCTATAATAATATTACGACAAGGGCGACCGCGATCCTACCTCCCAATGACGAGAAATATCGGCAACTAGACCCTGATCTGAGGGATTTTCTTGTTAGATGTTTAGCTTCACCCATCGCGGCCGAGGCACGTCCGAATCTACATGAAACTCTTGAAACAATCGAAAATGCGCTCAGAACTAAAACCCCAGAAACGTTCCCGTTCAACATCGCACCATCTGAGACAGATGAAGCTATCAAAGGTTTCCTGCAGAAATTGGTGTATGATGCTGATATAGTTCCTGAGGAGGCTTTTTGGTCAGAAGGCCAATGGTGGGAATACGGGGAGGAAGAGGATGGTGGACCAGAGGGGTCTCACGGAGCGACTCCTGCTCAGCCTGGTCCTGAGCCCCCTCCTACAGATGAACACGCAGGCAATAGATTAACTGAATTCTTTACACGATTGAGAATAGGGGGTGATCAAGGACCTATTAATACGAAGCTGGCACGGCGGGCGACCGGTCGCTTTGTAGGGACCGCCGTAGAAGGCTTCTGGACTTAACGGGGGTCTGCTCAATAGCATTATTCTAGGTAGACCTCTATAATATCTAATGCCTCCTATGCCTTTTCTAAATTTAACCTTCTAGAAGCTGTCCCTTTCCTTGCTCGTGAAGGACTCTCTGTACAGTCGCAAGTACCAAAGAATGCATCGCTCTCGGCGCAGCTACAAAACCGTGATTTGCAGTCATTTTCCTTCCCACACCAAGGTTGATGGGTTTCCCGTCGATGTCCGTAATTTTACCCCCAACTTCTTCAAACAAGAGCATCGCACCTGCGTGATCCCATATCTTCCCAGCGCGACTTCGCTGTTTGTAGACCCAGACGGTCATATTTGCGAGTCCTAATCCGAGAGTGACCCATCGAAGTACCCACGCTAGGAGATCGCATCCCGGAGTTTCGATGTTGAGCCTCTCCATGATTAGTTGGTGGACGTCGTCTACTCCGGAATCTAGCATATTGTAGCAAGATACCGGTCGCAGCGTTTGAGGTGAGTTGGTTTCAGCGTGAGGCTCGATTCTGCGAGCCTGCTCTTCGTGGGGTGATGATGCGACCAAGGGGCGAACGTACGTGCCGAAACCTTTCGCGGCGAAGACAATACAACCACGTCCCGTCGAGTCCAAGGAGGTATTCGTAACGGGGGCGCTGGCGTCGACGGAGAGAGTAGGACAACCCACAATGCTCAGGACTTGCTGACTTCCTTCCAGCAGCGCAACATTGATTGCATATGCCTCACGTCGGACGAAAGTTTTGGTACCATCGATAGGATCGAATACCCAAACTCTTCCGGCTTGCGGACCTCCTGGTTCGCCGAAGCCGCACCAATCAATCATCTCGCACATTTGTTTGGGCGATTCTGGCAATTTGCAAAGTGACTTGGCTTCATCCTCTTGGAGCCCCTGGAGTAATTCCCACACACGAGCTAAGAGAACTGGGTCGTTTCTCAAGTCGGCTGCCGACTCTTCCCCCACGAACTTATCGTCGGGGAAAGCATGATGGATTGTAGAGGTTAACAATGCTTGTATTGCAAAATCGGCGATTGAAACAGGGCTGAGATCGTCTTTCTCGATGATTCCCTTATCATCAATTGAGATTACCGCTTGACTGAGCTTCGCTGCTGATTGGATCGCTCCAATTGCGACTTGTAGTTCTTTAGAGTATGGACTGTCCATTCTAAAATCTTCGTTTTTGATACCTAATGAGTTCAGTGTTGTTACCCTGAGCGTTAGTAAGGAAAGTCACGACGGCTGGGCGGGTCAGGGGATTGTTTCGGGCATTTACTTCGCCCCACTCTGTCCTCTTGAGACCTCTTTTAGGGCTTTCCGCCTGCATTCAATCGAAATGAACTGAGGGAAATCTACTGCATAGGTAGGTAGGCAAACATTTGTATATCTAGCGCATCTATTTAGGTAGCTATTTTCTGCTTTATGGTTGCATTCTGTTTCATCGCGTCTTCTAGAAAATTACACTCCATTGCCATCAATATCCATACTACATGCATGAGGATAAGGTGCGCTTGTGCCATAGTAATGAAAACGGGACTTGCCAACAAATCGGGGGCGTAGATGAACTAACGAACTGTCCACCTGGTCCCGACGATGGAAGCATCAAAAAATTGCTTGGTTGGCACGGTGAGGTTAAACTGGACTTTAAGGGAGTCCCTCAGCCCGCGCCTTCTGAACATCTGAATTTGATTGCCAAAATAGTAGCTATCTGGCTCATTCCTCAGGAGATCGGCCGCTCCATAGTGAGATGCCTTAAAGCCTTCCCATTCTAGATGTACGGTGAATTGGCAACTTCTTATCTGGCCCAGAGTTACGTTGTGATAATAGAGAATATGACGTAATAGGCAAGCTTGAATTGAGCGTCCTAGGTTGTCGCGCGATGAAAGATCTATGCACTCAACTTGGGTGGTATGACAGGCGTCGCAGGTGCGACCAGCGACGTGGACGAAGTGAACTAGGATGGGATTGAGAGCGTTAGCATTGCGTTGCACTAGATTAGGTAACATATTGGGAATTTATGTAAGTTGAAGTGTCCCGAGTCCTGAGTGTCTGTTACAACATCTAGATCCGATGCACTAATTAATATAGTCGAAACTCAGATGGAGTTGTAATCTCCTATATACCTGGTATTCTCATTGACTACATATGTATGTAGTGATGAATGTTCTAGATATAAAAGAGCCTACAGGTGCTATGCTCAGTAACAAGCGCTTTGAAAGATGTTTTTTTTTGTTACAACAAAGACTATTGTCAGCCTTGAGACATGAAAGACATGTAGGCAGTAAGTGAGGGATCTATATAGATGATGACGTAGATATCGGCAGCTAGACTGACTGCCTAGAGACACTTTTAGCCCTACGTAGGAGCCCCACTGGAGGCTGCATGCAGCTAACAAAAACCGCCAGGGATGCGATGGCATACGGAATGCCTATTTCAGCTTAAAATAGGTTGGCAGTATGGAAATGCTGTGTAAACGATTCGAATTCTCGTTGGTTCAGGTCTAAGCCCGGATCCGTTTAATCCTACTAAGGTATGACCGCTTTGTACTATATTCGGAACCATAGCTGCAATGACTCAAGGCAAGGTGGCATCTCCAGAGGGTGGATGGACCAATCAGAGTCATTTTGGTGGTTACAAAAGATGCAATTCCGAGCATTCCGAAGCCCAACTTCTCGGCCACCCTTCGGGCTCACGCAGCTCCCCGAGCCGAGATATTACGAGGTCAGGCTCACATATACATGACAAATGTCATCCATCCTCCAAGCCCCGCCTAGCCCTACAATCTCACGTTTTCTTTGCCTTTCTCCCTTCTTCTTACTACCTAGAATCATTCAACCCCATCATCTACTCGAAATATGTAACGAAGAAATCTCTCAATGGCGAATCAAGCGAAGATAGCACGTCTACGACGACGTAAAGCCTCGCTTCTCGAGCGGATGAAGCGCTCGCTCTCCGGGATCCTCCAGACGCTGTTCGCGCTCACTCTATTCGCCATCTTCATCATCGCCTGGTTAGTCCAAGGTGAAACGATCGCACTACCCCAGTGGGCGAAAGCGTGGAACGGCGTTTCACCTGAGCTTCGACAGATATATACTGCCGTGCTGGTTCCCGTGGTGCTCGTACTTGCCATACTCTTCTTCGCTACTGGATTCTTTATCATGATGAGAGAGAGGAGGGAGAACAGGACCAGCATTGTCTGAGGCTACTACCCTTCCTCAGCTTGGGTCAAGGAGAGGACGGAAAGACGGCCGTGAGTTGGACGCGAGGGAGGTTCTTCGAATTTGGTGGCGTCGATCCTTGCCGCGATCGCATGAACGGACGCGGAAGTCCGAAGTGATGGAGCGAAATCCGACGTCGCGGTTCTTATTGGATCGACAACCGACATTGCATCTTGAATGGAGCTAGCCACTATCTCCGAATCGGTTGGTTCCTAAAATCATTCCGTATACAGGACGACACACCGACTTTATTCATGCGGTGTGGTATCATGCCGGCATCAGTCTTACAGAAGACCACTATGGCTTGTTCAACTCGACGCCTCAATGATGAAAGAGAGTTGGTTAATGAACAGGATGCAATCAAGAGTTGACCAGGGCCCCTTTCCAATGATATTAGATCATGGGAGACTTGAGGGGCGCGGCTAACTTCTATCTCGTATCACCACATGCGAACATCAACGATGACACATGACTCAGGCAAGGTGGCCTGCTAAGCCCACCGTCGCAACACCAATGTGCCTAGAAACACCACCAAGGGTGTTCACCTATTGGGAACTCAATACCCTTATCGACACCAATTTTTATTGTCGAAGCTGCAACCTGGCGAGCCTATGCTCCACAGGCGAGACACACACCAAAAGCAACCGCGAGGGGGTGATGTGTGTGTGCATACCTTGATGATTGAGGGATATTACGAAGTTTTTTTTTACGATTGATGGTATAGGTTTTCAGCTGTGATTGTTTTGGGTATATGGAGTTTTGAGGCAAATGGACCTTACATTTTGAAGACGCAAGGGCGAGGGCCCTCACCAACGAAAACATGGGGACTAAGGGTAAAGGGGTAAACATGAAGGTTTGGAAGTAACGATTTATGTTTGATATACCCAATAGATCATATGACTTCCCTAGCCTTACCATATCTCTATTGCATATTAACTGGTCATGGCAGGTCCTATAGAGCAAAGTGTTAGCGTGCATCCATAATAGGGGTAGTTAGGGGTAGTTCGTGGTACACAGAAGCCGTGCGTGGGAAACGTAGCATGCTTATATAGAATGATATACGATGTTTTGTTTGACCGAGATACTGTTTTTCGCACCATGAGGCTCTTCTCGACCGTTTGGAACGAAATACATGCCTCTATCTTAGACTGCATGTATACATGATGACTGTAGTGACGTTCTACAATATCACTTTCCGTTATTACGGGGCTGCTACAGTCCTACTTTAGGTATCTTAATAACCTAGATGTAGGTGATGTTCCTTTGCCGGTGCGACATCTCTTTTGAAGATACCTGCTCTTTCTACATTTAGCAGGTAGGTCTAGCGGTGATTTCTATCCTGTACAAGATAGGCAACAACCTTCGATACATCCATTGCACTCGTCACGTCTCCAGTACGCGTAGAAGTTGCAATTAGGTACCCTGTGATATCTGCAGGTAACTGGGGTAGCAAGAACGCGTAGAAACCGCGTGCATTCGTTGCCGGGCACGCGCTGTTTCCCGGTTCCATTGTGCTGTTGAAACAACATATGCAATGCCTTGGAGTTCCCCAAACTTCTCATTTCGTTCCTCAACAGTGTAAATCCACGCGAAGAGCTGTGTCGGCATTTAATCCAACCCTCTCTCCCAATATCTAAACATGGCTTCGACTTCTCAGGCAACGCCCCTCTCGCCGGATTGGGTGTTTTCCATCAACTCGGATGTACAGTGAGTATTTCGCATTTCGCATCATATAAAATCTACCTGATTTCTATCTCTTGTAGCGAGCAATCCATTGATAATGATATGCCATCAGCTGTTGTGTCGATATGGGATGGTTCAGCGAGTATACTCCTTTTCCTTCGGAGGCTATCAACAACTACCTCAATAGCAAAGTCCAGGTTCTAGGAATCGGAACCGTCGAGCTTCCAGTCAAGAAAAATCCCAAGATAATTGGAAAACATTCCCACGGAATTCTTCGTTTGACCGATGTTCTTCACATTCCCGATGCCGAAGTGAATATTGTTGGGCAGCAGCCTATCGTCAAGGACAACCTGAGACTTACCCTCGACTACAGTAAAGAAAAGTATCAAGGTTCCATTAGAGACGTGACAGGAAAACAGCTCGCATACATGAGCCTCAACTCCCAAAATTTGCTCGTCTTGCGGCTTTCTGGACCTCCTGTAGGCCCTCGGGTCAGGAAGTCGAAGTTGAAGCCTGGTACCGATTATACGTTGCACATTTCCTGGCCAGATCTAGAACGCCATCGCTGGGTAGCTTTTCAGGAAGGCAATAACTTTCGTGGAAGTCAAGACACACCTATTACTTCAGACCCATGCCTTAGAGACCCAAGCGCCACACCTTTCAAGGATTACAATCCAGCTAAGATGCAATGGTTAAAGAAGCACCATCACGATGAACATGAATTCCTAATGAATCACGGGTTAGGCATCTTCAAAGACGAGTATCGCGAGAAGGGTCACGCATTACTCAGCGCTTTAATGGGAGTAGAAGATGAGCAACACAGCAACGCCGATGGTAACCATCGAGAAGTTGAAGAGGAAGAGTGTCCTGACGATGAGTGCGATCGCGACTACGATGAATATTTGCGACTTGAGGGAAGAGATGTTGAGCAAAGGTTCTCCGATGCGGAACTCGATTTTATTGAGGAGCGTTTCGGGAGTGCGACAGAGTTTATGGTCATGCATGGGTTGAATTCCGACAACGATGATGATTGTGCTAGGGCGGCTCGTTTAGTTCATGTCCTCATGTCTAAGCGACGGTAAAACATGTCACTGCACTTGACACGCACGATGTTTTTCCACCAGTCCTATTGATTGCTAAAGGTATTGGGAGGATTTGAATGAGGAAAAGGACAATATTGTCTAGGCTGCGTTGGATTGTTCTTCTTGATATGGCTTATGGTGGAGTACCACTAACTTAGGTGATAGCGGCTCAGGAGCCAGGGATTGAATTTCCGCAACTTCATATCCCAAACTAGAAAGGTGACATTCATGTGTAAACCTAAAGACACTCTATGTATCTATCTATCTCCTAGACAGTCCATAGTAAACATCGTGGTCAATGGACCGAACTCCCTCACTAATACAGGTGGTTGCGGGGCCCTCGCGACGTTAAATCCGGGGTAGATGCAAAGTGGATCGAGTAGACGAGTTTTTCCACCCATGGAAGAAGTGGTCGTCGTCGGGGTAAACGGCCAAGACCTCGGCGAATACCACCCACCTCGAATAGCTGGATATATGGTACCTACCTCTATATATAATCCGGTGGGTTTGCTGTCTATGCCTTCATCATGGCATGCGCCGACATCCTACGCGAAACTATAAGTACGGCCGGAGTCTCTACAAGTTATCAATGTCGTGAAGGTCGACTTAGCATCTCGTATCTCGATTCGATTGGAAAAGATGAGGGTCTCCTTCTTTGCCTGCGTTACTGGAGCGGCAGCCTCAAGGTCGTACCTGGCATGGACAGCAGACTCCTTCATCCAACACGGAGTGAAGATCACCAAGGGTTATGGAGAAGCGACGCTGTATGAAGGCTACGAGGCCGCGTACGCACTAACCAGGAATGAGACGTACGCCGAATGGTATCGGGGGCAGATCGATGGCGGGGTGGTCCTCGACAACGGGACCATTCGGAACTGGAACTACAGCTTCTATTCCTTGGATGATTACCGCATCGGCAATAACATCCTATGGTGGTACGAGCGCACACATGAGGACAAATACAAGCAAGCAGCAAGCATAATCCGTTCGCAGCTGGACCGACATCCCCGCACGCCTACAGGCGGTTTTTGGCATAGGGATCCCACTTACCCGAATCAGATGTGGCTTGATGGTATATTTATGGCGGACAGCTTCTACGCCAAGTGGACCAGCTTATTCGATGCGAAGAACGAAACGGCGTGGGACGACATAGCGCGCCAGTACGATAACATCGAGGCGCACACTCGGAATCGAACCTCGGGTCTGCTTGTGCATGGCTATGATGAGAGCAAGAAAGCAGTGTGGGCCGACCCTGTCACGGGTGCGGCGCCGCGTAAGTAACACAGCGAGTTCCTTATGTCCCTTCAAGCCAGTTAGATTTTCCTGGATAATTGTCACTCCTGGAATATGCCCGAAATTCCTAAACATCCTTCTTATCAAGGCAATTTACTCACTGACGATCTTGTAGTGGTTTGGAGTAGAGCGGTAGGCTGGTATTTCATGAGCCTGCTCGAGGTGATCCCTCTATTCCCGAAATCTCATCCCGGTCGCGCCCGGCTTACCGATTACTTCGTCACACTCGCGGCAGCTCTCAAGAGAGCGCGGGATGAGGAGTCCAACGGGTGGTGGTTGATTATGAGCGAACCCTATCCCGGGGCGGAGGGAAACTATATCGAGAGTAGCGCTTCGGCTATGTTCACCTTCGGGTTGTTAAAAGGCATTAGATTGGGCCTTCTCGACGAGGACGAATATCTAGGCCCGGCACGCAGGGCATATCGTGGTTTGACAGAGCGATTTATAAAGGTCAATGACGACGGAACGCTAAATTGGGAAGGGACGGTAGAAGTCGGTTCTTTGAGTAGCAATGGAACTTATGAGGTGAGTCCTAAGTTGGCATTTGCGGGATGAAGATTGCTGACATGCGCACCGATGTAGTATTACATCTCGGTACCAATAGTGGAGAATGACCATAGGGGAGCTGGGTCCTTCATGCTCGCATCATATGAGATGGAGAGGTCTTGAATGCAATTGTAGGCCGTAGAATCATACGATCAAAAGACCGAGTAAAAAGATCTACTGATATCTCGGAAGATTCCTTAGTAAATATACTTGGGTACTTCCTATTAGGGACCTACCTTAGGTACCTACATGTGTACCAGGTACCAAAACGTATTAGAAATCCTTCCAACTCATCAATGAATCTACCAAGAATCTAACCACCCAACTTCAATGATTCACCCACTGGCAATATTTATATCATTGCTATACTAGATACTTATTAGGTATATTAATCATCTTCTTGCTCTGTTTGCAGGTGCGGCAGTCGACGTTGCAGCAACAGTTGACGATGTACTGCTTCCCACATTGCCGCCGCCTTTCACGACGACGGCTTGGACGACCTGGTTCAGAGAATTGAATACAATGTTGACAAGCGCATTCAGGGGGTCGTATTTGTAAGTTTTTTGTATGAGCCCGCCGTCGAGAATTTCCTGCGCACCCGTATACGTCATGTTCTGCTCGTAATTGCCTACGATTGAGCTAACCAGATTGCCGGCGGTGTCTTCAACCTACAACGAGTCAGTAATTACTATTCCAGAAAGGGGACCCAGGATGTGGTACTTCGGAGACAATATTTCCTAAATTGTCAATGAGGAAATTTATTGTCGAATCGCCGTTGACGATGGAGCCGAGCAATCCATCGACCGCGCCTACAACCACATTCACAAGATTTGTGGTTTCGTCGAGGATGTTGATGAGTAGCGGGTTGAGATTCAACGACTCAAGCGTCCGGTTTACGATAGAAGCTAAATTCCCCAACCTTACGACGAGGTCGAGGTTGGCATCCACATCGGCAATCGTAATGTTGACCTTCTTGATACCAACTTGAACACCAGCATTTATGGTTACCAGGTTCGCAACCTCGGCTGCTAGGTTGATCTCCGCATTCAAATTGTCCACGTCCAACTCGATTCTCCCAACGTGGAGTTCCGGTACTTTCAAGAGAACATCCGGAGGATTAGAACCATACGACGGTGCGCTCGTAGTCGTGCCACTTCCACTACTTCCACCAGTCGACGTCCCCGACGAGGACGCTGTATCGCTTGGGGACGATGCTGTACCGGTATCAGTACTCGTTGCTGTTATTGTGTCCGTGGCTTGCGTTTGCGATGTCGCATCAGTTGGTATATCTGTTGAAGCTGCATCCGACGTCGATGAAGCAGTCTGCGCTCCGCCGAAACTTTGTAGCAAGAAGCTACAAAGCACAGTGAATACCAAGTGGTTACGCATATTTACTATCAAACGAGCGGATGGCAGAGCGACGGCAAAGTACGGGCCCTGTAGATACGGAGGTCCAGCAGCCCATGGATCTCATATAGGGTCAAGTCGAAATTGTGGCTGCCGCAAACGTCGGAAAGGGTGGGCATCTGTACCCCCTTGACATCGACAATGTTGCGCCCCGTCATTTATACCGCATGAACTAGTGAGATCTCGATTCTGCTCTTAGCAACATTCTACCCCTGTTAAGATCACGTAGATATGCTTAATTCGAATGGTAAGATGCGCCTGGTGGTCCTGGAAACTTGAATTTTTCAAGTTCGTGAGATTGCACAATGCAAAGATACCCCAAGTCCCAAGTTTCAAATTTACAGGGAGCTTTAGCGGGAGTTCCAGCCAGTAGGAAGCTATTTACACCCCGGTCACTTGGCGGGGAAATTTCCAGGACAGGCATTTTAGCGTCTCGTTTCTTAATTCGTGCCGTTATAGCTACACTTCTCACTGGGATTATTCAAGTTGGCGGAAGTGAAGAAGATATGCCCTAGCTGTGATGCATGAGTCTACGCCATGATTGCACTCACGGGAGTCCTTCATTTCAAAACAGCATCCCCTCCCGTGCTATAGCTGCCAGCCTAACCCTCGTGGAGATTCTCACTTCTTTGAACCAAGCCTTTAGATGCCCACCTCCACCAGATAACAGACTGTTGGTTCCGGGCTTTGTGCTCAGTTCATTTTACCAACTTTTCAAAATGAGTCCATTCGTTTCGAAAGTAATTGCCGTCCTACTTTTGTCGTTCTTTTCAAATGTCCTAGCAAGTAGTGACGGCTATATTGGTTATGAGCTCAATAAACGAGGGGATCCTGAATCCACAAACTACGAAACTGCAGATACGGCCGGCGTCCAGCTCCCAGAAGAGCCAGATGTGTACCTCAACGCCTCTGTATCGGTCGGCGAGATCGATATCGAGGTCGACAACATCACCGCCAAGATTAACCTCGACGCCACAGTTCTAAATCTACTCAGGCTGAACGCTGGCGTAGATGCTTCGATCGACCGAGTCTCTCTGAAAATCCAGAACGTGAGCGCGAAGGTAGAGCTTGAGGCTAGACTTGGCAATGTTGTAGCAATGGTAACAATACCCTTAAATCCTATTTTAAATCCTATTTTCAAAGCAGCATTTACCGACTTCCGCTATCGCAGGTCGACGACGTCCTTAATACGATCGACCTAAACCCTATTGTCGCGACTCTAGGCAAGGATGTCGGAAGCATTGTTGGAAATCTTACAGATGAGCTCGGAGGAAGTTCGACCTCATCATCGAGTACGGCCTCCGCAACCAATTCAAAACGAGCCCTGCAAGATTATAACCTAGCACATAATATTCTTTATTCAGTAAACGACTATTCGGGCCAGACGCACACTAACCGGGTTCTGGCACAGAACGGGAGCATTTATGACTCGTTCCTCGATAACGATGGTAACGAGCACGGTCGTCGAGTCGTAGGTTCCTATCGCGACATGACATTTACGGGTCATAATCGAACCATTACCGTCGATGGAAAGACGGAATACGAGTTATCATATATTTATAAGCCCTTCCCCGGCTTGGAAGCAGTAGCGAACATATACGTCACGCCGGCTGGGCAGGTAGTCAGGACTCAGATCATCTCGGAGGCAGAGGGCGGTGGGACCAGTACTATTAGTGACGATTCTGCTGATGAAGAGAAGAAATGATAGTCCAATACGAGTTAAGTTAACGAATATAATCTCAATAGCAAAAGCACTGCGAGTTCACCTTCATGGAACAGTACAGAGCCTACGCCATTTACTCCAATCGACAATTCTCAATGCTAAAAGGCAGGGTTTTATTTTGAGAACCAAGACGAACCATCTCCGACCGATCTGATCTCAAACCTCTAGCCTACCTTCTTTCTCCACAGTAGCCAGGGTTATTACCCGGGATTATCGTGATCGGATCTTTCCGATTCTACACTATCTCACTAAAGCTTGCCATCATCGTGAATATTTTAGTATTGTAACTGAAGTTTTCGGTGCTCAAAGCTGATATCTCATTTCCGCGCACCTTATTAATGTCAAAATACATCACCCACCCCACCACTTGCAAGATCCATTCCATCTTTCATAGTTTCAAGTACCACGACTGGATTTCACAGGTCCCAACCTTACCAGTGTAGCATTGACCCATAAATCCCCGAAGCTTGGGACGCAGGCCTGGATTTACCCCTTGCCTCGTTAAAAGTGACGTAATCTAAATATCATGACTGCACAAGTTTGGATCGAGCTGAATGCGAAACTATTTTCTATTGTACGACTTGAAGTTGATCTTGGCTAACTGTGGGTTTGAGAAATGTCAAATATTTGCTCGATCAATACGGCATCATGCCTAGCTAGAAATCGTACTTGGTTCAAATTCATAATAGTACGTAAATGTACCCCTTAGTTTACCAATACCTCCTAAGTTGTACGATCGAATATTTTAGTTCAGATCCAACATCATTCCTCGCAGTAAATAAACTTACTTCCCACCCAAGCCGTACTCTGGGATAGTGAGAATTGCCGCCAGCATTTTATTAAATCACCTTTGACTTCCTGGTAGATCCCATACCCCTTTGATGCCCTTTGCGCATCTTTATAGATTCGTAACCTACCTCTTAGCCTTATTAGCTCGGTATTGTCAGTCCAAAAAAAACATGCAGTAATATATACGGTCAAGGAACTCGCAATACATTAGGTACCTTTCTACTTTAATACCATAGCTACTCTAGTAGGTAGATGGATGCTGTTCTTCGCGTAGCTTAATATTTTATGTCCGTTCTCAATAAAAACAAACTCGTAAGCGGAGATAAGAATTGAATCGACACTTCAGTCTCCACAACCCTGGACTTTACCTACTCTGATGCCTCCACCCAAAAATTCTCGATACTAAATAGAACAAAACATTTAGGCGTGTGCTGGGCAATCTATGAGTCATGGATAGAAAGGCTAACGATATTTTGAGTCGGAAAAAGCATTCATTGCCAGGGGCGGTCATAATCGGGATCTTCGGTCGTAGACGGGAACGGGGATAATTGTCTCGGGCGTAAACGGTCTTTCGGTCAACCTATCCAATTTCTATATAACTATTAAACTCGATTCTCACATCCATGCCGTCATTTCAGGAGTTTATAAGCCATCGGGAATTTGACCCTGAGAGGTAGCGTTGGTGATCTCAGACATAAAAAGCAATACAGCCACAGCATGGAACGTGCCATGCGGAATTCCTTTTCACCCCTACGGAGCGGCAGAATCAACATATATATAACGATATCCAGGCCCAGGTCTTTTCAGCATACACTACAGCCGTCTAGGCGATTCTTCATCACTAGTCTACCAAAGCGCAACACCATCAATAGCCGATACAAGAACCTACAGTCCTCGTTTGCAATGCCTCTCAACGTCCTCATCGTAGGCGCGGGTGTGGCTGGCCCGGCTTTTGCTATACTCCTGCAGAAGTCCGATCCCAGCTACAAAATCACGGTTATAGAGAGATCACCCTCATTACGTACGGCAGGCCAACAGATTGATCTAAAGCAGCAAGGCGTTGAAATAATGCAAAAGATGGGCCTCCTCGAAACCATCAAGTCGCACTGTGTCAATGAAACTGGGGTTGAGATCCTAGATTCGAATGGAAAACAAGTTGCAATCTTCGGGATCAATCCTTCGGGTGAGAAGCGAATTACGTTGACCGCTGAGTATGAGATCATGCGTGGTGACTTCGTGAAGGTGTTGTACGAGGCTAGTCTCAAACAGCACGCGAATTTGAAAGAGCTAGGTAAAGAGGGAGATTTGACCTATGAGTTTGGCAAGTCGATCACGGAGCTCACACAATGCGACGAGGGCGTGGATGTCACATTCTCGGATGGACGTAAGGAACGATATGACCTAGTCGTCGCCGCAGATGGCCAGAGCTCACGGACCAGGCGTCTGGCGTTCGGTCAGGAGGTCAGTGATGCAGCCTTCCGGTCACTCGGTGTGCACGGTGCTTACTACAGCATTCCGCGGAGCAAAGATGAAGGGGAGCTCGCGAGGGCCTACAGTGCCCCTGGTCGAAAATTAATCATGACGAGATCGAGCTCGCCAGCGACGCAAGTGTTACTCTTCACCATGGGTAACGGAGATAAACTGAGGAAGTCATACAATGAACCAATAGAGAATCAAAAGGAAGCCTTCAAGGAGACGTTTAGAGGCTCTGGCTGGCAGACGGACAGACTGCTCGAGGGCCTAAAGACGTGCGCCGATTTCTACGCTCATGAGATAGGGCAGATCAAGATGAAACAATGGTCCAAAGGCCATGTCGTGCTCCTTGGCGATGCCGGCTACTGTCCGTCACCTTTCACTGTAAGCTTTACCCTATTGAACATCACATCTCAACAGTAAGCAGCTTCGTACGAGAGGATCCGCTAATTCAGAATCAGGGAATGGGGAACACTGGCTGCCTAATAGGAGCCTATGTTTTGGCCGGAGAACTTGCACGGCACGGCAACGATGTGGCCGGTGCGCTGAAGGCATATGAAGAAATAGCACGACCTCCAATTGAAGAGGAGTGTCAAAATCTACCTATCGAGACACTAGGCGCTTTCTACCCCAACTCGAGTCTCGGCGTGTGGCTACTTCGTAAGGTGATGTGGGTTGTGTCTAAGATTGAGCCGCTCACCTACCGCCCGCGGAGTGGGAACAGCAAGGCATGGAAGGTTCCTGAATACCCTGAGTTGAACCTAGGATCGTGATTAAGGCTCTTCTTTGCAAGGAGATATCTATGAGAAGGCCGACGACTGCGAGACAGAATCTATACTTACCTATCTGTACTGTAATAATATCAAAGAATCTCAGCAATTGCCCCTACTTGGCTTTGACTAGGTACCAGTGTCCTAGTTAAACAAGCCGTCTCTATCACGTGGAGCCCATATCAAATAGGTACATTCGTATCCAGGCACATAGTGTTGCGTCTTGACACAGCATAATCTTTTAGGAAACAAGTATAACCAAGCCATTCCGCCCAGCGAAGTAAGCGACTTCCTTCGGGTTCGTACACAACCAAAAAGTAAAAAATAGAAGGTAACGAACAGAATAGGAATTCAAATATCAGATTCATCTTCACCGCCAGTTGATGCCAATTACACACGTGTCGATTCCGGAAGTCGCTTTTAAGAGTCTCCATAATCCAATGAGTATAACCGGAAAAGAAAGTGAACCGCCAGAATAATGCACTGAGAATGGCCAATATACCCTGAAAGCTAGGAAATGACTTCCATGCAAACGCCACGAGTACGATTCTAATCCAGCCAAAGTTGAGGGCGGGAACTTCACGTAAATAGAGCCGGCTAGGCATAAAAAGATTAAGCACATTATTATATCGGGAATTATATACAGTATAGAGAATAGATTAAAATCCACGTAAAGCTGTAGATATGTGACATCGTGAAGCAGCATCCCTATGAATCCAAAAAAAGATCTCGGCCGTAAGCCTTTAGATTCAACTTGGGCTGGCGATTCGGCCGAAGCATCGTCGAGATCTGCTATTAACAGGAGGACTTCAAAGATAATCCATGAATGAAGGTACATGGCGCCAAACACCTGAACCCAGGGGATGCCGGAACTTCCAAAAAGCTTGATGAATTGTGGAAGCACACCAAGACAGAACGTGAACCAACGTAGTATTGAGTTGTACCTCAACAACATGGCCTGGACGAGCGCCTTATGCAATTAGGCTGGCTCGGTGTTCTCGCTAGTGTATCGCTCAAGTAAGACTCGAGTCGCAGCTGCACGAGGAGACGAAAACGAGGCGGAAGAGAACCGAAACTAAGATGTTAGCATGTCGAGCGCATTAAAGGCAGATATCACTGGACAGCTCCGCAGTATTGTACAAAGAGGTTCGTAGGTCATGCTGAATACCCGCCCTGTGGACTGCGTCATTGCATTGATAGAGGCAACCCATCCAGAATAATACTGTGGATCCCGAGACTTCATCCAGGTCGCTCGAGGAAACCTCTGCTATACGATATTGCAACTTCTTCATTTGCGTTCTTAGGTGTCTAGGCTTACATAGTTTTGATAGAAGCGATCGCGTACTATGTACCGCGTAGATCTAGAAGGCGACTGGCTTGCAACATATTTCCTACATTTAAATATGTGCTGCTTAGAGATGTCATGGCCTCGAGGGCTAAAAATGGAAATGAAACGACAATGCTACAGCCCCAAACACTCGCTTCATAGGCCCTTTTTGACGCCTGTAAGCAGCATCCTTCTACGTACGATGCTTTCTCCGCTAACGCCGGAAGTATCAAATCCTCATAATAACACTTGACAGAAAAATATAAAAACTCTTTAAAGAGCAGCGCGACGAGACGCTACCTATTAAGTGTCAAAAGCTTCTGAGTATTGGGCGGAAATCAATGTTCATCTGATAGTTCTGGTAGTTTCATGGCCTCTTGGAAAGGCCGAAGTCATGTTCGTCAAAACGGTTAGTCAAGTCTATTGGCCATTTAGCAGGTAGGTACTTACCTGCATAGGAGGTCCCTAATAATAGTGCACTCTAGGGGCTGATATAGCACGGAGCGGTGTGAGAATCGTCACACCCCCTCGCTGTTAGAATAAACCAACACCTGCTGTCAGACGCCAGAAGATCTCTCCTATTTTTCTGGTACTTTATTAACACTTACATCTGACACCAACGGAATTCTTCTAAAAACTACAACGAAAGATATAACAGGTAGCTAACCAGCTTAACCATAGGTAAGCATTCTAATTACCTACATACCTAATTTACCTATTAAGGCAGGCCACCAGAAACGATCTTCAGGCTATCTTCCGCACGAGCGTCTAATATTCCAGCTTCTCCAAGACTAAAACGGTAGCTACCGTACCAGTGAAGCTAATAAAGGAAGTACCTTCATAAAGAGCGGCTAAGTACCTAGGTACCTACCTATGTAAGGTGGCTTTAACATTTCATTATTATAGTAATAAAAGATTGTTTTTAGCTAACCTTCAAATGGTTGTTGTTAAGGTGATAATTCTTTATAATAAAGTAACTAAAGAAACAACCAATTTCCTTTAGGGCTAAAGTAAATGTTTAGCTCAAAGCAATAATAACTTCCCCTACTAGCATATATATTTCCTCTTTAACTTTTGTCTTAAAGTTCGTTAGGCCTAGTCCATTACCGCCTCATTTAGCTCTTTAAACAAATCGAATTCGAAATTATTATCGTTTATAATATCTCTTGGCATCCGATGCCTCTAACAAAATAATTCATAGGAAAGTCACCTTCAAATAACATCGAATGTGCCTTATCTAGGACATATAACTACCAAAGCACGTTGGTAAAAACACGGAAAGAGTCGAAGACAAAAGGGGAAAAAAAGAAATTGCTCTTCAGGTACCCCAAATCTACTCCAGTCAATCAGATTGGAAGCCTTCCGTGGGCCCCTGTAGGTGCTTAAGCCTTCTAAAAGCACTGTACCATAGGCACCAAATATAGCACCAGGTGTGCTGTTGCTTACTACCAGTCAAGGAGATAAAGCCCAACTAGAATTGTTTTTTTTTAAAAAAAAAAATGGAAGACGACACTGCTCGTGCTCAACAAGAAGGTCCACTCGCACTTCAGCTTCTGAAACAGCCAGAATTAATCAATCCCCAGGTACTTTGCCCCTTTAGCAAACTACCGGGAGAGTTACGAGAGCAGATTTGGCGCTTGTCTCTAAGGCGGTATGAAGACTTCAACAGTCTTTACAACATCACTGACGTCTGGGCCAGGCCGGGACACGCTGCACCGCTTCGGGTTGCCGTCCAGCTACTCCTCACGTGTCGGGCAATTTATGTCGAGACTTTTTTAACGCCTTTTCTAGTTAACCCTATAGAAGTCTACGAAGTAGATTTGACATATACTCCGCGGGCTAGCCCAATTACACGCGGGCAATGGGATTGGGCAGCTAATGAACTTCCAATCTGGGTGTGGAATCCGCAATTTCATTACCCTCGTCCCTTGGGGCCGTATCCACGAGCTACCCTACTTACGTGCAACAAACAGAATCTGCTCTCGTGTAGCAAGTTAAAAACGTGGCAATTTGCCAATATATCCTCAGTAGAGATTATTGTGGATCAATTCTCCTTAGAAGGATGTATGTCAGATCTCAATATATTAGTATAACTTATCAGTAGGCATGTCCGCAGGTGCAGCTGCTAACTTGTATTATAGCTTCACTCAGGAATGTAGCGCGAATAATTGGAACATTAGAACGTCATAAGGGATACAAGGTTGTGGGTAATGCGAATATGAAGGCCTTCTCTTTCCTAGAGCCAAAAGACCCTCAACACGATGGACTCTTCAGCAGAAAAATTACGCATCTGACCCTTCGAATGAATCGTGCTAACTGGTCGCTATGGGAGAGCGGGCCTGAAGACTACCAAATAGAACCTTTTAGAATACTTCAACTGGAGCCAATGATCCAACGGATACTCGAGTATGGCCTTCCGGTGCAGGACACTTTACCCATGGCGAGGGGATACGAAGCACGCAAGGCAGGTCGTGAGCCGGACTTCAAAGAGAGACAGGGCGGTTGGGGTCTACAGATCGGCAAATATTGGCCGGACCTAACAACACTGGAGCTCGCCTTGGAAACTTTCGCATGCAAAAAGGAACAGCTTGATTACGTTGTTCAATGTGCCAAGCTATGGACATTTCCACTTGAAGAAGGATTCCATTTATGTTGGGACGGCAAAGAGGAAGTAGTTAGATGGCGAGGTGCTTATTCGTATGGCTATTATGAATGTATGACTTCTACGTTGCATATGGATTATCCTTGGTATACGGAGAGAAATACTTTTCGGAGAACCGAAGCTCAGGACTCAACATTGATCCAGTGGAGGCCTACAACTGAGGACGACGCGGCAGTTGAAGCTCAAGAATTCGTCATATACACCTTGACCTTTGAAAAGAGACGTAATACATACCGGCGGTCAGATCGAGTTTAGGGTTGTGTCCTTGAACTGATGACATGTAAGGATTCTCTTCAAGTTCTGTTTTAAGGTCTAAAATCTTCACAACTGTTCAACCTGAGGGGGAAGGGGAGTAAAGACACGTCTCCCACGCTACTATTTTTTTAATAGAAAAAGGGGGTTTAACCCTAAGCCTCCCCTTTGACTGCGAAAGTATTTTCTCATGTAAAGATTATGTTGGACCTCTACCGAGGTAGCTGTTTGTTCTCCATGCTTTTTACGGGCCCTTACATCCAATAAATCAACACTGCGGGCTCCAACTATTCATCGAATACGAGATATTCATAAGGCTGCCTTGTGTGTAATCATTTTGTAAGAATGTCTGTCATCATACTACTCGAACTGGTCAAACTAGACCACGCCTCATCCATGACACCATAGTAAGCTCATAATCAGGATATCGATGCTTGCTCGACGGAAAATTAGGTCTAGGATACAGGTAGATTCGCCGAAAAGCTGCAGGACCGAGAACTTGTCAGGGCGCTACCCCACACAGCTGCCCCCATATAACCCCGCACGGCTCCAGCTACGTAAGCCCACTTATCCCTACAGAGCAGGTCCTTCCCCGCACCCTCCACTGCTGTCCCTGGAGCTTCTCCAAGACAACGTTACTTTACTTACCCAAAAAGAAAGAAAGAAAGAAAAAAAATTCTTGATTCGTCTCCATCTCTATCCGAGGCCCAATTCCGAGCTCTTGGTGCCAATGCAGGATCCAAATTCCCGAAGATTTGGCGAAGACTAAAGAAGGCCCGATAGAATACATGTAAAGAAGCGTGGGCTGTTACCAATGGTCTTCGAAGTAGCGGGGTGAGAATTGGGAGATTTTGGCGTTACCAATGAGGTCTGTGGGTTACACGAGCCACATGCAGAGAAGCACCAGCACATCGAGTTAGCTAACGTGATGTTTGTGTTACTGGTAGGCACTATATATGATGTTGAATGTTTTCAATTGCAGTGTATAGCTTGAATTAAGTAGGTAATATAGACAACTATGCGATGATAATTGGAATATACAGTCTCAATCTTTGAATGATCAATTGCCACGCCTTATACGGAAGAACCCGTAGGCTCTACCTGCAGGTGGTACGCTAGGCAGTGTACTCTGCACTCAATAGCTAAAAGGGGCAAGTGGAACACCGACGCAGCTATCCGTGGTCCCGGTTCCTTGGCACCCTAAATTAATTAGTAGGTACGTAATCCTGTATGTCCTCACATTGGGGTGGAATTGGAGTCTTGGTAATGTTTTTACCATATATGTAACGAATTGTCATGATAGTCGAGATTAATAGGCTGGAATAGCCATGAAGGAAGTTACTACTTAGACGTATAAAAGAAGATGCAGGAGGAAAATCACAGAGTATCCACAAATCTGACATAGCCTACCTACAGTGCATGTAGGTAGGTTACTGACTTCCCCTGTTGATCTGCTCGGGCTTCCATTCGGAATACAACTTACTTACCTAATTCTTCGTAACACTGGAAATTTGAACATTGTGAAATTCGGGAAGGCCCGCCGTTGAGAACTCTTTCGCGCTTCGACGTTTAAGCGTAACCTTGCAGCGCCCAACTGTTTCGTTTAGTAACACAAATCAACGTTGAACTCAATGACAAATATGAGGTAGGTATCCGCACACTTCTAGTTGCGGAATTCCCGGCAAGCTTTACGGTATATTCTCAGGAAATCTCGATGATGGAAGGTAAGGTATTATGATGCTGTGCCCTTGGCGTGCCTGTATGTTCGCGTCCCATCACGCGCAGGATGTACATATCTAATTTCCCAGATCTTCATTCCACTCAGCCACACCCACAACACGAGGCTTTCCGCAATTTCACGCCAACCATTACAATGTGCTTAACATAGCAATACTTGCAGCATTGCAAACAAAGAAATATCGTATCCCTTAAATCTCAAGTCTTCCAACATGCAATGGTAGATATTTTAGATTCTCCCTCCTTTTTTCCTCGAATCGGATTCACTACCGCTCTCTTAGGATAGAGTAATAGACTGCAGTAGCATGAAAACCTACCAAGGCAAGTACCTTCTCCAGCGGAGAACCCTGTTACTTACGCGTGGGTTCACTGCAACCTTACATCATGGGGGGGGAATTACGCTGACTAGGAATCTTACAGGAAGACACCGACATCTCACCTTGCTTGCTCCAGCTGGGTACATAGCAATTTGCTGATCACCCGATCCGCAAGCCTGCAGGGGGAGTAACGCCGAATGTTGATACTTTATTAATAGTGGCTTGAAAGCTCAATCTTATTTCTTAAGCTCAGCTGGTCTATCCCTCTCGATCACCACTCGTCTTTCCACCGGATAGTCAGACTACGGCCGCTTCCGTGTTCCCACCGGGGCTCCGTTGACTTTGAATTGACGTCCTGCAAACGAACCCTAACGATGGTCGTGATGCGTTCCGCTCCGTGGGTCGCCCTATTAGCGGTGACCGGCGGCGTAGGTGCCGATAGGGTTAGTCATCTCACCCCCCAATGCATTTTCTGCCTTTCTTTGAGCGACCCCGTGCTCTCCTCTTCGCCAATTCCATCCAAGGAGCAGGGACACTGTCTCTTGGGTTTCAATTGGGCTGGGAGATGGGAATTTCTCACCCATACCGCGTTGTCTCGTATCAGCCAATTTGCTTGAGATTTATTTCCTCTTTTTTCTTGTTTCTATTTAGTCGGTGATTTGTTTACAATTCAACGAATACTTTGAAATATGCGGTTACAAGAGACCTTGGCACGAATACTCCCGATTTCGCAGTTCGTGATATCTGACAATTCCCAGGTTGAGAAGCGAGACTTAGCTCACTCCGACCCATTTTATCCCTCACCTTGGATGAACGCAAACGCTCAAGGATGGGAAGAAGCTTACGCTAAAGCTAGAGAGTTCGTCTCTCAGCTCACTCTCGCGGAAAAGGTCAATTTGACAACTGGTGTTGGGTGAGTAGCTGTCTTCCGTATAATTAGGTGCTGTAACAACGGGAACTGATGAGACGTAGTTGGGAAGGCGAGCAATGTGTCGGCCAAGTTGGTTCCATTCCCCGACTTGGCTTCCGTAGTCTCTGTATGCAGGACTCTCCCTTAGGCATACGCTTCGCAGATTATGTTTCCGCCTTCTCCTCTGGCCAGACTGTGGCTGCTTCGTTCGACAGAAGTCTTATGTATAAACGAGGAAAGGCTATGGGTGATGAGAATAAGATTAAAGGCGTAGACGTTCTTCTAGGCCCAGTCGCTGGCCCAATTGGTCGTGCACCGGCTGGAGGCCGTAACTGGGAAGGCTTTTCTCCCGATCCATATCTTACAGGCGTCGCGATTGGTGAAACTATCAAGGGAATACAGGATGCTGGTGTCATTGCTTGTGCGAAACACTATATTGGAAATGAGCAAGGTAAGCCTTAGGACAACTGTACCGTCAAATTTTCGTGATGGCTAACCCAAGCCCAGAACATTTCAGACAAGTTGGTGAGTCGCAAGACCGCGGCTACAACATCTCGGAGGCTATTTCATCGAATATTGATGACAAGACAATGCACGAATTATATCTTTGGCCATTCGTTGACGCCGTGAGGGCCGGCGTGGGTTCAATCATGTGCTCGTACAACCAAGTCAACAATTCCTATTCGTGTCAGAACTCCAAGTTGTTGAATGATCTCCTCAAAAGTGAAGTAGGATTTCAAGGATTCGTCATGAGCGATTGGCAAGCTCAACACGCCGGCGTAGCCAGTGCCGTTGCCGGATTGGACATGACCATGCCGGTAAGAGTCCTTTCCTCTAGATAAAAAGCACTATTTTTAACAGAACACTCAGGGAGATACTGTCTTCAACTCGGGATTCAGTTTCTGGGGTACAAATCTCACTCTTGCAGTATTGAATGGCACAGTACCTCAATACCGAGTCGATGATATGGCGATGAGAATTATGGCAGCCTACTTCAAGGTCGGCAGAACCGTGGAGAACCAGATTCCGATTAACTTTGACTCGTGGACTCGCAATACTTATGGTCCTATCCACTTCGCCGCTAACGAAGGCTATCAGCAAATCAACTGGCATATAGATGCTCAGGAAGACGGTGCTCATGGAGATCTTATCCGAGAGATTGGTGCCAAGTCAACGGTGCTGTTGAAGAATGATGGAGCTCTTCCACTCAAGAAGCCCAGGTTCCTCGCAGTCATAGGAGAAGATGCTGGTCCCAGCCCGTTGGGCCCGAACGGATGTGATAACCGTGGTTGTGATTCGGGCACTCTTGCGATGGGGTGGGGTTCGGGAACTGCTGATTTCCCATACCTGATTACTCCTATCGATGCTTTACAGTTTCAGGCCCTTGAAGACCACACTCGTATCGAGGCTGTTCTCAACAACTCCGCATCGGACACAATCCAAAGACTAGTCTCGCAAGAAGGCGCAACTGCTTTAGTCTTCGTCAATGCGGACTCCGGAGAAGGATTCATCGATGTTGATGGAAATGAGGGCGATCGTAAGAATCTGACTCTATGGGGCAATGGCGACGAGATCATCAAGAATGTTTCCGCGTTATGCAATAACACCATTGTCGTCATCCACTCCGTTGGACCTACTCTAGTCACCGACTGGTATGACTCCCCTAATGTCACCGCCATTCTATGGGCTGGATTGCCCGGTCAAGAAAGCGGTCGCTCAATCGTCGATGTGCTATACGGTAAAGTCAACCCGGCGGCACGAACCCCGTTCACCTGGGCAGCCAAGCGAGAAGACTATGGTGCCGACATTCTCTATGAGCCCAACAATGGTAACGACGCACCGCAGCAGGACTTCACCGAAGGTGTATTCATTGACTATCGGGCTTTGGACCATGCTAATATCGACCCCATCTTTGAATTTGGATTCGGCTTGTCTTATACTACTTTTGAGTACTCGGACCTCCAGGTTCAAAAGTCTAACGCCGGAGAATATAAGCCAACCACTGGCAAGACTACTGAAGCCCCAACGTTCGGCAACTATTCCACGGACCTTGAAGACTATCTCTTCCCGGAGTCCTCATTCCCTTACATTTGGCAATACATCTACCCCTACGTAAACACCACTTCATCGCTCAGAGATGCGTCTCAGGACCCCGAGTTCGGTCTGACCGCAGAAGAGTTCCTCCCTCAAGGTGCTATCGACTCCGCTGCGCAAGACCTTAATCCCGCGGGGCCCGGTCCCAACGACCAACCCGGCGGCAATGCCCAGCTGTGGGACGTGTTGTACACAGTCACTGCTACTATCAAAAACACAGGTAGCGTGGTAGGCGATGAGGTACCGCAGCTTTACGTCTCTCTCGGCAACGAAGATGACCCCAAAGTCGTACTGCGAGGCTTCGACCGCATTAGCATTGATCCTGGCTGCACGGCAACCTTCCGAGCAGAGCTCACGCGCCGCGATCTCAGCAATTGGGATGTCGAGTCCCAGAACTGGGTCGTTACTAGCTCTCCTAAGACCGTATATGTCGGCCCTAGTAGCCGCAAGTTGCCACTCAGCGCTCCGCTATCTTAAAGAAATAGTAATGCTTCGCTCTACGGAGGTTAAGAGGAGAAGTAATTAAACAACTCGATGCACGATGGACATACAACATTCGTGTACATAATTCAAAATAATACTAATTGTTGAACTCTTACACCTTATCTTCTCTTTACTGAAGATGAAATCTACAACATCATAATATGTACCTTCGATGAGGATAGTTCACTAAGTTTCTAGGTCAGGTTCTATGATGATGTATTGAGATTGGCGTAAATATATGGCTAGACCAGCAACACAGGGAGAGCTAAGAAGTCAGTCTAACAGGTCCCCTTTCCGTCCCAGCTAACATTTCAGGCAACAAGTCGATCAAATTCACATGCCTATCCTGACCTCTCTTTAGACATAGGAATTAAATTTACCAGCCAGGGAGGTGGTCAAGCCCTTCGAGCAGTCAGTACCCGTCTCAGCACAAACACAACGAAGATGACTTACATTGGTCGCCAATCTCCTCCTTGACGCTCTGGCCCTTGATACAATTGATGGCCTCCTGGTCAGTCTGTCGCTTCAGCGGCGCGCAGCGGTCGCCGGCGCACTTGCCGTCCATGGCCCTCTGCAGCGCGTCTCCCTTCCAGCCGAACAGGTAGTCGCCGTGCAGGCCATACCCGGTGGTGTCATTCATACTCCAGACGAAGGGCTGGGAGCCGTCGGCGGGCCACTCGGCCTTGTTGTTGAAGGCGCGCGTGTCGATCATGATCTCGTACATGATCTGGGGCATCCGGACGGGGTGCGAGGCCGGGCACGCGCCGCCGGACTCGAAGGTGCCGGAGGCCGGGTACGTGATGTGCGACTTGTGGTCGGGCGAGTCGAGGTTCTTGCCGTCCCAGCACGTCGGGAAGTGCACCGTCACCCGCCAGCCGCCGCCGCAGGGCTGCTTCGGGAACGCCTGTGTGTCCTGGCCCGTGCAGGGCGCGCCGCCGAACGGGTTCTGCTCCATGTTGGCCTCGCACCGGTAGCACAGGCCCTTCTGCATCGTGCTCGCCTGCCGGTTCATCGGGTCGCCGACTAGCATGCGGAAACCCTTATCGGCGCACACACGCGCGCACAAATTAGAGACGTCTTTTCAGCGGGGGCGGGCGACTCACCGGTGGGAAGGCTGTGACCTTCGCGTTAGGTTGGTAGCCTCGGATGTAGTAGATGGTCATGCCGGCCTTGACGTTGAGACCTAGGTTGGCAACCTGTGGAACGCGCTTGTAGCTGCCGTTTCTCGCCTTGAAGTACAGGTTCGCGGTCCAGTAGTTGGAGAAGTCCTCCGAGTACGTGCAGCTCGTGCAGCTAGAGACGGTCGGCGGGTCGTAGTCGACGGGCTTCATGCTGGCGTTCAGCGAGTTGCCGCCGATGATCTGGTGCATATGGGCCGACGGCATGTTACCGGGTTCGACCAGAGGGTCAATTCGGTCGAGGGTCAGCTGTGAGCATCCGAAGCGCATCAGCTCCTGCGCAGCAGCCATCTGGACGGCCGCCGCAGCGGGGAGAAGAGATTTCAACAGCATCTTTACTTTGTGTTACCCCTTTTCTAAACGACTTGACTTTTTGTCGATATGATAGGAGAAAGCGATGCTTGAGAAAGGAGAGGGAACGAGACACCCGGCCGGGGGAGGAGGCTAGCAGCCCGTCCTCCCTTTATTCTCCTCCGAGGCGGCGCAGATCCATGGTTCTCCGGATAAAGCCAAGGCGGACGGAGTGGTCGAACACGGCGGCTATTGGTTGGGGGATATGGCAATGCAACTGCCGCTCATTGAAGCCTTGCCGGTTAATCTAATCCTAGAATCTAAAAGCAAGCCTGGGCGACAAATCTGATGCGAGGTCGAAATTAGCTATAGCGGATTCATTCCTATTCTGACATATTAAGCGGGGGTAAAGGACTCGGTAGTGTTCCAACAGCCGAATCCAGCCTTCGTCTAGGCATCCCAACGTCATTCGACAGGAGCGCAGCTATCGCGCGAAAGTCCTCTTCTGGCTGGCGCGGAGGAGGCATCCTTAGATCGTGTGGATGTGACTGCATCTAGCATATGCCGAGACCCTCTTCCCATATATATTTATATCACTCCAGCACGTTTTCCCAAAGCGTAAATATCCGGGCCGAACATTCTTATAGGACGAGGGATGCCTGCGACCACAGCGCGTCGCGCACGTGAAGTCGCATATGCGCTTCAATATCTTCCACTCCCTATAAGCAATTATAAATCGACTAGATAGGGAAACTTCTGTATACCAAGAGAAATAGGGACATCATTCCTTGCCTCCTCGCCCCCTTGCCCTTATACCCTTGAAAGGGCCGAAAGTTGGTTTGCCTCTCCTTCATATAGCGATGACAAATTTATGTGGCGAATAGGAGATATTCTAGCCGCTCGTCCTGTTGAGAGGTTACAGTCTAGGGATTAGTTCAATATAGCAGGTGATGCGTAAAAAGTCTTCATGAATGTGTGTCGATATTTGGAGATATCTAAGATGACAGGCGGCAGTGGTAAGTATTGAGGCTTATCAATATCTATCTCCTTACTATTTTCCCGTTATTCGCGCCGTGGCCTCCTGGTTCCTTCGGCATATCGTAATTCTCATTCATTTTGACTGGTTTCTGTCGCTTTCACATACCTGAGTTAAAGCTTTTAATGTAGTTTGGTTGAGATTGTGACTTGCCTGAGCTCAATATGAGCATATCGTCCCAGGTAACAATACGAGGATACAGGGAGAGAAAAAAAAACTAATAATTGAAGAAAGCCATGGATTGTACCCATAAACTCGTGATAAGCCTTAACGCCGGCAGGTCGTAGTCTGCCCATATTACAAATATCAGTAATTGCCTATCCCAAGGTCCCAAACTGCAGGACCTGATATGTATCAGACGCCGGCAGTATTTCTAGGACATCCACATTATTATCTGATATCGTAAGGTACAATACCTTACTAGCTATAACTTCAGGCTATACACAGTATATTTATCAACAGTTAGGCTTTACCATACATGTCGATTCCGCCCAAGTGTAAGTTTACCATAGAGTCTATACAACTCATACTTCGCACTGCCCCTTAATCATGGTTACCTACCTAACATATGCCGAAATACTTTATTTCCAAATTTTCCAGCTATGGCTTTCATTTCGCCTGAGCTGCTATCTAGATAGGCAAGCATTTGAGGCCCTCTCACGGCGACGGGAGCAGATAATCGTTTAGTGTCATGTAGTTCTATTAATCATGGGTGTACATCTCCAATATATATGTAACAATCAGTAGCACAGCACAGATCTGTAACCCCGTGTGGCAGACCAACCCCTTAGTTCGATTCTGTTGTGTGACTTCCGCGTAACAGGAGGGTCAACCCGTCTCGATCACCAACTCCAACGTGTAACTCTCTCATTTAAAATATGTTGGTCGATTACCTGTTAAATGTTACTATTTCTCTAAGTGCAAGGGCTTCTAAACTGGCCCCTGAGAGCTGATTTGTGAAAAGGTCATGAAGATCCAATTGGTCACTAGCCCCCGGAGGTCAAGAGTTGTGACCTGAGAGACATTGAACGTTGCTCATACCCTCTGCAATGCCCAGTATGACAACCCTCATAACGGTTGACGCGGGGATCTATTTACGTAAATTGAACACCATGTTGTGATTGTTCGAACCCTCTTGTAATGTAAAAGCGAATACAAGGAGCGTCTTCAGCTTTCCGCAGAGGCATGCCTAATGTAAGAATCCGGTGGACGTACCGAGCAGGCCTTGTCTATGGTAGTCGGGATGCTGTGGATCGTTCGTGTGGTAAGTTTATGGCATCATTTCAGTCAAGGTCTAATCATAAATCTGCAGGCCTTCGTTTTACCAGACACAATGAACAACCTATCAACGTCAATCTACCAAGTACACTACAGAGGTGAAGGCGAGATGCAGGAGTTCGCCATCTTGCTAGTCTTGTAAGACGACCGGTTCCGATGTTCTATAATTTGCATGAACGGCTTTCCTCTAGGCGAGCCATATGATGTTTCAAATCAGCTTCCAAAATATATAAAAGGCCATGACGAAACGTGGAAACTGACAAGCACTCCCGGTCAGTCCTCAACGTCTACACTTCGCATACAAATCGCATACTTGGAAACCACAGCTCTATCACACCTCTTGGGCCTCATCAATCCTTCGGCTTACAAGTAAGTTTCGAAACTGTTTACCTGATTTCTTGGATGCATCACTAACGCAGGTGTAGCATGGCGTACACTATCAAAGTCCGTGTATACCAGACCAACACCAACGCCTTCTTCAACATTGTCGAAAGAGGGATCTGGCACTACGCTAATGGTGGCACATGGGGCGAAGAGAAGGGTGGCCACAAGCTTACCATGGATGAAAGTGGCACCTCTGGCATGCTGCGTTTCGTATCAGAGGGAGGGGAGGAAGCATTTTGGGTTGTTGCCGGCATCCATAAATCGGTGCGCTGGGTCGACATCGTCACTAACATAATCAGGGAGGACACCTGTGTCAAATCTCTCCCGGAGTATTATAATGGCACCAAGCCTGAGAGAGTGGCAGCTAGAGAGGCTCAACGTGAGAGCTGGGCTGCCACAAATAGCGAAGGCAGACGCATTTCTGCCAAGTACACGAACCCCGATGGCCCAAACTTCGACCTCAATATCGTCATTGGGTGAAGGGCTTGATGGAAGCAATAGGACTTTCTCTTCTGTAGTGGAGAGTATGGTCTCAATTTGACTGGCATGTGCGAGAAGGATAACAGAAAACATTCATTTGTATGGCAGAACTCTCCACTTCTACATCAATAACACATGGTCATCACCACTTTTCATGGCTCGCATAACCTACTGCTTACTCCTTGCTTACTTACCTGCCTACTTATCTTAGCTATCTAGGTAATACTTAGGTACCTACTTAAAGTATCCAATATATGTGGCAGATCACAGGTAGGTATCCAAGTAATAGACTCTCAGCACTAGCTATAACAAGCAGTCAACAATATTGAACTCCGGTTTGGCTTCTGCGAAGTTCAGAACCAGTACCACAGATCAGAATTTGTGTTGATGCTGGAAGGTTCTGCCGCTTAGACCTATTGGAGCTTCTCCGAAGAATCTGAAAACAAACCTGGAAACAGGTCTTGAAAAATGGAGATAATTGAATTTGGGCAAGGGTCCTTTGGGCACCTAGATAGGTACCTAAGTTATCATTCTAGCATCTAAAACGTACATGCAGTTGAGACTCGGGTTCGTCGTCCTTGGCCCGTGAACCTCGAGACCATGAATTTACATACTGAGCGACCCCGACTACTAGGAATGGGCAGGAACCAAATCACAATGCAGAGGGCTAGATTAATTAAGAGGTATATGGAATGTCTTTACTTTTTTCAGTGGTATATCCAGCTATCTGTCCAATTGGTGGCAATCTCAACTCTACATGCGGTCCTCAATGCTAGCCTACACGAAAGAATTGTGCTTTTTGCAAATTTGACTGTTTGACCCCGGTACGCCGCCACGCGCATCGCCATGCATGGATAAGAAAAGAAAATAAAAACGAAGGATTAAAGTATCGACCGGAAGGGATAATGGCAATTTGACCAATGTTGGGGTGGTTTGGTATCGATGGAATGCGACAAAGACGCCAACATTCCAATTATCCACCTCAAGCCCGCCAGATGATATCCAATAAATACTCGGCTCCCCATCGCTGCCGTTCTTAGTCACCAGCCAAGCATCTCGAGTATGTTTTGGGCTTCAGTCTTGGACATGCACTGAATTCCCAGCTGTCGGTGCTGTGTACCCTTGAGCAGCTGTGTTAGACCTTGTGCAACCTTCCAACCCTCCTCTTCATCAATTACAAACAAATGTCTCCTGCCCTCTTGATCTCGAACGGTCGCGCGCATTAGATGCAGGCCACGTCGTCTACCGCTGCTAACGAACGACCCGGTACTACGTCCACCGTGGGGGGAAAGGCGACATTCATTCTTGCAGGAATGGGATAGCTCAGCGATACACGTCTCGGCATCATCGCCTGTCAGGGTCTTCGAGTCGCCGCGGATTGTCGATCGGAAACGATGAGCTTTGGGCGCGGCTTTGGGAACTGCAGCGGTCTCGCAGTGAGCTGGACACCACACCTCGACCATTTTGAGCGTCCAGGCTTTGACGTCCCATTCTCGTTGCGGCTCATTACGAACGTCATCGTCAATAAAGATGCCTTCGGATGAGATGCGGAGAATTAGGCCGTCTGTAACCGGACCAACGCCGGAGATGAGTTGAGAGGCTGGTGTCTTGGAGAATTGGTTAAGAAAACCATAAACCGCCTTGATGACAATCTTCTTCGGGTCCTTGGTCTCATAGGGAGCACGTTCGGATGGAGGTGGCGTTGTCCGCGCTGTTGAATGTGACGGGGCATATGATGATCCTGTGAAAGTTGTCCCATTGGAATTCTTCCGGCCATGGCTCTTTGGCGTGTCGTATGGTCGAAACGAATAAGTTTCCTCATTAACACCGCTAGCGGCTTTGGAGCTTGGCGCTGGTGCGGGTGGTCTTTTAGTAGAGGTGGTGCTAGGTTTACTGGAAGTAGTACTCGGGGCTGGTCTAGGAGCTGGATTCGGAGACGAAGGTGGAGGAGGTGGCTTTCCGTTCGGCCAAGGGTTTGTCTTCTCTCCAACCGACGAGAAAGCGTATGCACCCCTCCGGCTATTCTCCGCCTCTCTTAACTTGGCTGCTTCGGCCTCCCTTAATCTTGCCGCTTCCTCTTCCCTCTTTCTGGCGGCTTCGGCCTCACGCTGCCTTGCTGCTTCAGCTTCCCGTTGTCGCGCCGCTTCAGCTTCTCTTTGTCTAGCAGCTTCGGCCTCTCTTTGTCTGGCGGCCGCGGCAGCTGCAGCTTCTGCTTCTCTTAGCTTAGCAGCTACTATTTCTCGCAATCTGGCTGCTTCTTGTTCTCTTAGCCTAGCTGCTTCAGCCTCTTTCATCCTAGCCGCTTCCTTCAACCTAGCTGCCTCTAATGCCTCTCGGATTCGTATCGCTTCCTTCTCCCTCACTTCCCTCTCCAACTTCTCCCTCAGGGCCCTCTCCTGTTCAAGCCTTTCGCGGAGTTCCCGTTCCCTTGCCTCC
Organism: Hypoxylon sp. CO27-5; assembly: GCA_002120305.1. Classification (NCBI taxonomy): domain Eukaryota; kingdom Fungi; phylum Ascomycota; class Sordariomycetes; order Xylariales; family Hypoxylaceae; genus Hypoxylon; species Hypoxylon sp. CO27-5. The sequence goes on along the minus strand of KZ112659.1, from coordinate 19,080 downwards.
CGTATTCTGTTCTCTCTCTGTTCCCTCTCCCGTTGCTCTTTTTCTCTCTGCTCTCTTTCCCGTTGTTCCTTTTCTCGTTGTTCCCTTTCGCGTTCCTCACGTTCTCGTTTCTCTTTTGCTTCTTGTTCACGTCTGGCACGTTCACGAGCTTCCTTTTCTCGTAGTTCTTTTAAGCGCCTGGCCACCTCTTCCCTCTTGCGTTGTTCGGCCTCCTTAGCTTTCCGTTCCTCCTCCTTTCGCCGAGTTTCTTCTCTTGCTTTCTCCCACGCACCCTTCGGCTGTTCCTTGCGGGGTTCCTTCGGTGGTTCCTTTGGGGGTTCCTTGGGAGTCTCCTTGGGGGGTTCTTTAGGAGGCTCTCTAGGAGGTTCTTTGGGCTTCTTTGGAGATTGTGGGGGAGCTTCTCGAGGAGTCTCCTTGGGCTTCTCCTTGGGCTTTGGCTTGGGAGGAGGTTCCTCAGGGGTTTCTTCACGTGACTCTTGGGGAGGAGGAGTCCCAGGCTCGTCAGCTTGTGGCTGTTGTTGCCATGACTGCTTCGGCCTGTCTCCGCCTTGCGGACCCGGCGTCGGCCCCGACCTAGGAGGCGGCGGTGAGCCATGAGGTGGAGGTGGTGGAGGCATATCAGCATTGGGAGGTGGCCCAGCATTTTGATTGGCGCCGTTGAAGTACCCTCCTGCACCAGGGCCGTAGCCGCCCCAAGTGTTTCTGGGACCTCCCCCTGATCCTGGACCACTATCTTGCGATTGCCTACCCAAAGACCATGCCCCGATACCAACGGCTATGGTCAATAATACCACTCCCACGTTTCCCATTCCTTGGAAGTTATTCCACCAGACTCGAAAAGCGGGACCGATGGTTTGACCAATGATAACTACCAGCAAGGCACTAGCAAACCCCGCCGCAAAACTATTCCAGTTCGGTTTGAGTGACGGGAGATAGAGGAAACCCGAGCCGGACGAGTGCGGTGGTATAATGAATATGTCATATTTCCCCGGGGGTAGATTGGGGTTGTTTGCTGGTCGAGGATTATTGCCATGCGGCGGCGGAGGCGGCGGTTGATCCATCGCGACGGCCTAGCCGCCTTACGGTCAAAAACCTCGAATTGCGATCAAGCAGAAACTGAGGCTGAGTGGAAAGGGGTTGAGAGAACGGAAGATTCGGAATTACAAATACGTTGGTGAAAATCGAGGGTATCTTCGGAAGGCCATTGAGGGTCGTAACGTCGTAAGAAGAGCTGTGATGGTACTATTACATATTAGATCGAAAACATCATGTTGATAGGAATTGGGTTGAGTTGGTTGGCATGACGTGTATGGACGAAGAGGAGAGAAAATTTAGAAGGGTATAAAAGTCAAAGAGTCATCTCGTAAGACAGGGGACAGATTATGGCCGAAATGACATACCTAGGAAAAGAGAAGGTAAAAGAAACGAAAAAGGAGAAAATCAGCAACAAACAGCACAACGCCAAATTGCCATGCAAAGCAAACAACAACTCTTAAATTTCCTATTCCTATTCACCCAATCGCGAATTTCGAACGTCTAAAAGACGAAATGCGGACTTGTTGCGAGTATGTCTGTCATCGAGTCGAGAATTGGGTCAAAGTGGCGGTCATGAATTGATGAAATGCTTCCAAAGGTTATGCAATCTTTTTTTCCCTCCTCCTTGGCAGCCCGGTGTTTACTTGTGAATTTGTTGATGCAAGAGCTTGTTCCCTGGTTGTGACAGGTCAGATTATTGTGAAAATGGTTGCAGCCACGCTAAAGACCGGTTCGACCAGTAAGACGTTATAGGAGTACCAGGGTAAGCCTAGGCGTTGACACCACTGTTTCCAGTATAGGGAAGGCGGCAGAGTGTAATAGGTATAGCGTTTTGTCAACTCGTGGTTACTTTGAATTAGGCCCCGCAAATGCACAACTCAACTCAACCCTTCCCGTCCTTGCATAGTTGTACAACCTGACAGCTCGTTGGAATTGTTCGTTGTCAACCGAATTGTGCCTTTTTCTTTTTAAGCCTCCTGTTCTTGGAATCGATTCATGCTTTTTTAATGGGACAAGAGACATCCATAGGTTTCTAGAAGTCCAAGAAACTCCACTACTTCGGAGATTCAACCGTCTCCGAGGTGACTTACATTATGTATGTAAATGTAGGTGCCTACGTAAGTAGGTACACGTACCTGTATAGGCACTAATGCTGACCGTACCGCAGAAACCTCCCCGCCAAGCCGCTGCTTCCCCCTCTCACAGCCTTCGCCAATCGACCAAAGTCATTCTCGAAAAATGATTGACATTGAAACTGCAACCTTCAAAAACTTCGCTTCGAGATGCCAGCAATTGGATCACGTCGCACGACAACGGTCCCTGCAGTCATCGACGCGCTATACGAAATTGCCCAATCTCCTTGATTTGATAAGGTAGAAATTGTCATCACAAACATAGTCTCCACTCCCACCTTCAGTCGTTGACGAATCGCGGATGCATTGGAAAGCTCGCTTCCAAGAACCCCTGGACGATCCAGCATCGGAGAGCTTAACCGCTCCGTTGTGTTCCCACCCCATCACATTTCTGCATCACGAACGCTGGGTAGAAATGTTGATTTTTGTGTCGCTTTGGGCGTCATCCATTCATTACGATCTCCCTCCTAAAGTTCCGGTTTCAATTGCAATTAATTCTATATATTAAGCTTGCTATTCGGTCATACCCCAAGAGTTTGGGGTTGTGAGTCTGTATACCAAGACGTACTAAGGTACAACACAACAACAATACCATGTTGCTCTAACCGCTTGTGGCTATTCGCTCTAAGGATGGTTGCTAGGCAACACCCTGGCGCCCGACACGCTGTCGCCGTCGCCAAAGCGGGGTTGATGAGTTGTCTTTCATCGAGGCAAAGAGTAGTCTCTTGGGATCAGAACTGTCCTTATGGCAAAAGAGCATTTCTCAGGGTCCCATGTCGCGATTGTGGATAGAAATCTCACTGCAGAATTGAGGCTTTCCATCCCCGCGGATAATGCACAAATGTCGGCTGCTGTCCCAGCTGATCGGCCACCCTTTACGTATCATCCCACGGGATCTTGCATCCTAGGGCCAACGCCACAAAACCCAAATTCTGGCCTGCATAAACGAGAGGGACGGTCCGCTATCGCCTTACGGGGCTGATTTCCAAAAGAAGGTATATGAAACTCTTCCTACACACTTCCATGAACAATTGCTCATGACACCACATGAGTAACCAGGTTGGTGGGACTTTGCTGTTGCAATGAGACTAGGTTTTGACTATAGGCGATGTTTATTAGTCGCCTTTGAGCATAATCCATCGGCGATACGCGCGTTAATAAGAAGCATGATATAGTCCAAGTCCAGCTTAATACTCTCAAATATAGGAAGATTACCTACACTTACCTAATCTGCAAATAAATAAACCATAACATATAATCACTAGGAGATAACTCTACCTGAGGAAATGCCGTTATTTCACCATCACTTTTTAATTGATACCTAGCATACACGCATTGTAGCTGTTGCATCTTCGTAATAGTATACGCTCTATTACTAGCTACATAAGTTTTCAACAATGATGTTTCGACGCTCTCGCAAATAAATTTGGTTGATTGCCACTTTAGGTATTCACTGCTTTGGTAAGTTTGATGACGTGACTATAGTATGGCCATTGAGTTGGTTCGCAACTTGGACGCTACTGAAGTTTACAAGTGGTTTTGATTGCTACGTCAACTCGGAACATACTGTACATATCTTTATAACTACCTAAGGTTCCAATGTCTTGTTTCGATGGCAGGTCCGTTTTAGATATTGAGCGCGCTAATAACTAGGTAAGTATGCTGGTTCGAACTCTTACAGTTGGTATAGAGATTAGTGCTAAAAACTGTGATATATAAGCTGTAGGCTTGTATATAGGCTTATATTAACACTGTCAGCGATCAGGCTGCACTATCTATAATAATATCTCAACCAAGGCGCCCAGCCACTTAGAAGCTATATCCAAATAGTAGTCTAAGACTGTCAAGTCCTTATCATGAGTACAGCCAAGCAAGGCAGACTCACTCCTTCTAAAGTAAGGAGCTATCAAGATACCTCAGAGGAGATGGACATAGAGTATGAAATAACGCGTGTGCACATCCGGGATTTAGGTATATATAGGTACAATATGATAAAAGATGGGTATGGTCCTAGGGGCCATATAGCGTACCTATATATCAACTAACGTGACAGGTTACTAAAATATCATAAAGACTCGAGATAATTGTCAGAGGTTTCCCCTACTAGGGATATCTGCTTGGAGATATAGCCTTAGAGGCGCTTACCTTAGGTAGACAAAGGGGCCTCTTGTACTTATACTCCTGCCTCGGCATAGAGATAGATATGTCGGTAGCTCTTTGCGGAATGATCTGTTTCTTCTCGTCAACCTTGGTGCACCACTTTACAATAGTATTGTCCTCTCACTCCGATACGTCTATACGCCTCTCTTCTACGTTCAGGTATATATGTTATCACTATGTCGCCTTTGTATTATAGAACGCACAACGCGAACGAGAGGAGTATATAATAGTGTCGACTCCGAACAGCATGAACGCTATGTCTTTTCCCTTCCACACATAGAATTAATCATAACCATCAGGGCAAAACTTAGAACATGTTACATTTTGATGACATCGATAGGTAGACTCAGGGACAAGTCCTAGGCACACTCCATAATTTGATCGTGTAACATGTTATGTTCCTATTGGTGAAGGCTGAACTTGAAGTTAGGAGCGGTATTCGATTAGTACCTGAGAATCGCTGAGATTCAGCAGGATCTAAACCTTTTGGTTCTTCTGGGGCGCACACACATCTTATTTACCATATGACTTCTTACGGGGTTTAAAGATGTAATGCCCTATCCTGCATATGTATGTCTGAGAGGTACAGATCGTAACTAGCTACGGGAACTCTTTCCGGCAGTTTCTACTGGGATTATTACTTGCAACATACTGAAAAGTGTTACTGTCGGCCCCTCTCAACTTTATGATAATGATGTCAATCTGGTCTGTGGCAGCTTCACTGACTTATCTCGCACTTACGGTGGAGTGACAGAAGGAAGGCTATGTATTACTGTATGTAGTAGGTCAAAGTGACTCTTTCTGAAGCGGGTCTGGGTTCGGCAATATGCCGGCTGAAGGAATCCTCAGTGTCTCAATATGACAACTAAACCCAGCATAGTTATTCTTTGGCTAGTATAATATCCGAGTCACTTGCTCAGCCGAATTCGCTCTCAAACATTGTAGATAATTTTAGTTCGGAGCGTTCGGAATGTTCGGAGGGTCTTAATATTAGCGTCGTTCTGGCTGCCTCTTAGTCAATGTCTTAGCTACCGTATAAGAAATTTGTAGTGGTTGTTCGGGAACCAGTACGCTAAGGTGTAATGCGCGCAATCCCGGATGGTCCGTTCCTAGGTCCAGACGGGATCTAAAGCTAATGGATCTGATCTATTGGCGAATAGACCTTAACGACGGTTGTCGCCGGAACGTTCTGGAGACTGAGCTTGATTACTGAGGCATGATGAATCGGACTTTATAGGATTTCCTCTGTGAGGTCCCGACGCTCAATTTCGTAATTGCTATCGTCTTAATATTAATAAGCTTGATTTTGAAGCGCCACCTAAATTCTGTCATACGTTTGCCGCATGTTATACAGGTGATCCGCTGTCAAAGGCTCTCCACAATTCATTACTTATTCGCAACTGCGCATCAATCAAGATCGAAGGTAGTGATAGGGCTGAATATCTGTGAAAAGTCGAGGTCAAGCTTTGTTGCATCCTCGATGTTATCAAGTACGCCTTTTCCAACCAATTGGGATGGAACGATCCGGACCCGGTACCGCGTTGTCGGGAAGAAGACTTGAGGCGAATGACAAAGATAAGAGATATTGCCTACAGCGTGCGAACCAACCAGGTAGCAGGTTACCTGACTTGTTCCAACAGCAGATGCGAACCGGAAGGAGGTTGATGATAAGAAATTGGGGGCGGGAAATGGAACCTGCTGGATCCTCTAGTTAGAACATTATCAAGCTATTAGCTCTCTATGACATGGTATCTGATGTGATAGCATTTCGAAACGGGATCAACACCTTCGAAACGAAGTTTGTGACGTTCGAGATCGTAATTCTGTGCGGTGGGTAACATAGCGCTCGCTGTCTAGGTTCGGAACGGTGATGCGATACGCTCAATTAATGTCGCTCGTTCCCATACACGCTGCTGCGTTAGGTACGCATGAAGTAATAATATTGTAGATCCAAGCTCGCGCACGTCCCGTTCTCCTACTTGGTTAGTTGCGATGATTCACTGTGTCAAAGCAATTCTAGATCTCATCCAATGAATCTCGAGCGTTGGTCAAAGTTAATAATCACGTCAACGTCGGTTATGCCACTAATATAAGGAACAATGGCCCTGATAGGTTAATGCGCCCTGTCTGTCTCACCGAACCCATCTAGGTAGGTATGGTTCCGTATATGAATTTATACAGTTCCCCTACCTACCTACCTAACTTGGATATAGTGTTTGGCCAACCGCGGCAATGATTTCAGCTGCCTAGTTGGCCTGGAACGAAGCTGCGTGCTCGTATTCCTGGCTAACATGATTCCATGCATTCGGGTGTTCCAATAACTGCACAATTGAGTACCGTAATTGTCTCCCTTGTTTGGTACTAAATGTCATTCATCCAAGCTTGAGGGATCATCTTATCAGTGGAGTGTCCGGGGAATTGATTTATTTCCGTTATCGATTGATATCGATGGAATATTGATGGATATCGATGGGATGTTTACCAGGTTGGTGCCTTGTCTGCTTGTACGATATTCAACGCTAATAAATTGCTTCGTTCTGTTCCGAGGTTAAACGATGCCGGAGCCGAATAGTGCGGAGCCGTAACCCTTGAAGAACGAATCTAAGCTATTTCATCATATGATTAATTCAGTCGCAAGTAATACCAGGTAGTCAGATCATAGCTGGTGAATCAAGATCTCGTGCCCAATGATTACCCACAAGAGCCTGAGGTTCAACACGTGTAGTATTACTTCAAGGGGTAATGAATGAGAAAAAGTAGATGCACGACCCCGGAGGAGGCTGCCGGATAGGTCCTAGCGCCTACATTAAGTTGACGTTAGATTGTCGCTTAAAAAACCCAAACCTTGCCTACTACATTGGGGGTTCATGTACTTAAATGTGCTAAGCTTTGCTCGTATCTTAACAAGTACTGCGTACAGGGACTAAATACATGTACCATAGTAGTGCGGAATTCAAATCTTTGGTGTGGTAAGAGACACCCAGTCAAGATTGGAATGTCGTGACACCAATGCAGAATTTGGAATTCTAACGAAAACAAGAATTCGTCCAAGGGACCTCCTAAACCTCCTAATGCAAGCCTTTCCGGCTGGGCAGAAGCTTGATAGAAGCTTGATGAATCAACCAAGAGATCCCTTTTCATCTTGGCTTGAAGCTTGATTGAAGTAGCTCATCTTCCGATTGCTCGCCTATAGCGTTTCATCGCTTCGATGGCTTCGATTCAGCTTCTATGCAGCATCTCATCCCTGCCCAACATGTATGTACCTAGCATTCCCGTCCTAAGAGCCATCCGCGACCATTCTCTTGGAAATGGAGGCAGCGCTATTGGAGGCCTAACTGGCGAGAAACGCAATACAACGTAGTAGATTACGGTCAGACATGAACAACGACCTGCCAATTCCGGTAACATCTATTCTACGAGTACGGGGTCTCCCCCAGCCGTGCTCTGCGGATGTACCTCGGCGACATGGCGCTAGAAGAGATATGGTACTCCTATCTTGTGCGACTCGACCGACCTCAAGGGTCTTTTTGTGCAAATGCATCTGAAAGAGACCGGGGGTTTAAGGACGGTCCATTTCCCCCCTTCGAGCAAGACCCGCATGGGTGGCTCAAAGATAACGACTATATCCGCTCTGACTGGTTCGCGCTCCATACTCGAGGCCAAAGAGAATGATACGGTCAGTCCGACAGTTCGGTCTGGTTCTGCCGCTAGTGCGTAGCTCGTTCGTCTTCTCAGATCCTTCATTTTGCCTCTTCAAAGCCCGCCGCACGCCGAGACCCAGCTCTAGTATGGTTGTAGTTGATACGAGGCTCACCTGGGGTTCCAATTCAGTCGCTCGATGCGCGGGAGTATTTACCCGTTCAACCCCATATGCACAGAAAGTGACTAGGTACTATAGCGCAGCCCATCCTGGATAATTTTTTAGCATAAATCCCACCATCCCCTTCACTCCCCCCTCTTCATCCCACCTTGCTCTCTCTGTCTTCCAGTACCGCAACACCTCGCAAGCTGCGAAGTTGTCTATACAGGGGATTCGCAATGGGTACGTTGATGACCACAGACGCGAGGATACGACAACGCTCAGGACAACTACTAACGCCCCGCAGGTCACTCATCAGAAGATCTCGAGCGCTCCATCACGCCTAGTGATGAGAAGATGTCGTCCAAGACTCCTCCGGGCGATGCGCACGCCCCGTACCTCGACCCTTCAATAATGGAGGCGGACTACGAGGGGAAGCCGACCGAGGAGGAATTAAAGACTCTACGCCGAGTCCCGGGCAGCCTACCCCTCGTCGCCTATGCCATCTGTATCGTGGAGTTCTGCGAACGAGCTTCCTACTATGGTGTTCAGCCCCTGATCAGCAACTACGTCAACAGACCCTTACCCGACGGTGGAAACGGCTACGGTGCACCTCCGCTGGGAACTCAGCAGACAGCTGGTGCTCTGGGTTTGGGACAAGTAACGGCGAACGCCGTTACTCAGTCCTTCAGTTTACTAGCATACGCCCTGCCATTGCTGTTTGGGTGGCTCGCCGACGTGAAGACTGGCCGTTTTGCTCTCATCTGCTGGGGTGTTGCTGTCTTTGGTGTTGCTCACGTGTTGATGGTCGCTGCGGGCGCGAAAGATCTCCTGACCGCCGGCACGGCTAAGGTGCCCTACTTCCTCTCCGTATACATCCTATCGATTGGTGCTGGTAAGTCTCAGTATTCGAAACGATGTATGATTGTCAAACAAAGACTGACTCGAAGTTTTAAGCCATGTTCAAGCCCAACGTCTCCCCTCTTCTACTCGATCAAATGACCACGACTGTCCCTAAAGTCGTCACTCTGGCGAGCGGCGAGCGCGTTATTCAAGATCCTGAATCCACCACCGAACGTGTCATGCTTTGGTTCTACCTCTTGATTAACATTGGTGGTTTCATGGGAGTCGCTACATCTTATTCGGAGAAGTACGTTGGCTGGTGGCTGGCGTTCCTGATCCCCCTTCTGCTCTACCTTCCCCTCCCCATCCTTCTCTGGTTCCTTTACAAGCGCCTTATCCTCCATCCTCCTGGAGGAAGTGACCTTGGCAATGTCTTCCGAGTACTTGGTGTTTGTTTGAGACGCGGTGGTATCAAGAAGATCGGCCGTCACGGTTTCTGGGACCTGGCTAAGCCCTCAAACATCCAAGCTAGTGGCCTCAACATCAAGACGCACTGGAACGATGATTTTGTAGACGACGTCCGACGAACGTTCCAGGCAACTGGTATTTTCTGCTTCTTCCCGATCCAATACATCAACGATAACGGTCTTGGCTCTGCCGCCAGTTTCCTGTCCACCATGCTGACTACCAATGGCGTTCCCAACGATGTTATCAGCAACTTCAACTCGCTCAGTATTATCGCGATGGCTCCCGTTCTCAACTATGGCTTGTACCCACTTTTGCGAAGGCTGAACATTCACTACGGCCCCGTTGCCCGTATCACGACAGGTCTTGCCATGTCCTCGATTGGAGGTGCTGGCTATGCTGTCTTGAATTATTATGCCTACCAGCAGTCCCCCTGCGGTGAATATGGCTCTTCCAACTGCGAGGATGGCCTAGGTGTCGCACCCATTAGCATTTGGTGGATGGCTATCCCGTTCGCTATTGGTGGTATCTCTGAGCTGTTCGTCAACGTCCCGGCTTACGGTATCGCATACTCGCGTGCCCCTGTCAACATGAGGGGTCTCGTCTCAGCCCTGAACCTCTTCAACACGGCCATTGCCTATGCTATTGGTTTGGCCTGTTCGTCCGTCGTCACGGATCCGTACCTTACCTGGGACTTTGGCGGCCCAGCTATTGCTGGCGGTGTTCTGACCATAATCTTTTACTTCACATTCCGCCACATCGACCAGGAGGAGTTTACCCTAAGCCAGAACAAGGACTACCATCTCGAGCTGGAGGGTACCGTTAATGTCGTTGGCGAAAACGAATTAAACAAAAGCCGCAACCGCCCCGCTCCCATCGCCGAGAATGAAGAGATGATGATCTCGCCGAAGCAATAGTTATGCTCCGCTTGCATTTTCTCTTTTTTTGTTCATCTTGTACGTGTGTATGTCTGTACGAGTTGTGGGTGCATGGTCGGCGGGTGCCAAGGCAAAATGATACCAATCATTTACTGTATCTAGCGGTTGTTTATGGAGAATAGTATCCTTGAACCAGCGATACTGTTTAAATATAATGAATGTACTTATGATACCACATACTTCTGTCGAACGACTTTGCATTGCGTGAATGTCCTTCCGAATGAGTCATAAGGAGCTTACACAGACATCCGTGAAACATCCGTGGATGTGAAACTTGCAAACACAGTGGAGAGCTGGATTTAGTAGAGGATATAACTTTATTTCAACAGTACTAGTTTGCCAATAGGCAGCATTTAAAGATCCTGATTGGCTCATAATACGGTGAATATGACAACTTAGGTAAGCTCTTTTGAGAAGGATCATTTGATATATACCTACGTTGCTAGGCAAAATATATACAGAATACTCATAATATTCGAAGTGAGCAATATCATGACTAGATAGCTCAGTTTAACCGATCAGGCGACCCGTAATCTAAGTGCACTCAACGAAGTTGTTGCCACTTGCGCCGGTGTGAGTGATTGCCCCTTCGTAATTACCATTGCTGTTAAAGACGACGCGGTCAGCGCCCGGACTGCCGCCGGTGTATGGCTTAAAGCTTGACAGGATTGGGAACTCTGCTCTTGTATTAGCACGGATATACCCCTAGAAGCGTTAACACGAGAGAGCAGATGCTTATTTACCGTAGTAGGGGGCGGCGTCGGGGAATTTGAATCCCTCGTAGTCGTTATACTGGTGAGGGTACTCGTCCGAACCTATTACACCGCTTACTTAGCATATCCAAACGCGCCGAGAGGAAAGAAATAGCTGGATACATGGGATGGATAGTCGACATACCAACGGTCTGGCCCTTCTGGTAGTACCCGTAGCCTTGCTGTACGGCCTCGTCGATGTCTTCTTGCCAGTAGCATACCGAACCACATGTGGCGACACACGTTTGGTCTTGTCTCGCTGTGGCCTTCTCTATGGCTACGGCAGATACCTGGACGGCGGATATGGCCGCTAGAAGAACGGTAGAGAGGACCTAATCGAAGTTAGACCAGATAATCCACATAAGTAACCATATTGCACCGGATCTATTGGCGGTTTGAGCATCACGAACTACCATATGAGTAGGTACTTGCCTTAGAGCCAAACATGGTGGGCGAAGACGACGTAGCAACCTGCTTCAATTCAACACGAGGAATAGCTTCGGCCTACAAAGCAAGGGACGCGGTCTAGAAGCCTCTTAAAAGCATGGTAGCTCACCATCTACTTATAACGGCGGCCGAGCGACAACATATAAGCTTAGCACCATAGCATAATAGCGTGAGCACGAGCATGTGAATGCATCTAATCTAGGTCCTTAACTGAGTTCGTGGGTCAAACCACTGGACAGGAACCCTTGCGAGAGCTTCATGCACGCTGTTCGGCATTACTAACGCTGCGCTGTACGACATTGCACGAAACCCATTGCCTGAAAACTGGGGTGGATCCGAGTATTGGCGATAAACGGCAGGGGTGTAAATCTTCCTTCCTCTTTCGGCCGACACGCACCCCGCTTTCTCGATAGGATAAGCATGCGTCCATAATCGATAGAGTATGCGGAAGCCTGTCCATCGAGGGGCGCCGGCTGGGCACGGTAAATGAAAGGGGCAGCCCGGAGGCCAAGCCCGTCGTATCGGGTGTGGCACGACCTTAGGTTTAAAGGCGTGATTGGATGTTTGGCTCAGCTTGTCGGACGGTAGATCGGCACTGCTGTGTGATGCGTGGAATTCACCTGCCTATCAGCGCAAGATCTGCTACTACCTATGTCAAGGTAACCTGGTTGCAGGCCAGCAGTCTAGGCTTAATGTTCTCGTGAACTGCGGTGGCATGGTGGTGTGTGTTCGCTAGTTAGTATGTGTGCTCGCAATATTGCTTGCGATTTGTTGGACGCTATAGGGGACTCGACCCTCGGGTTAATGAGGTTACAGCCGCTAGGTCTCGGACTTGGGGGCGCGAATTGCCAATGATTGATGCGCCCTTGACAAACGATGGAATACGTCTTCTTTTCTGCGCCTTTTTATTCCCAAACTCTTCCATAAGTAATAGATGCCATGAAGGCTCCTTCTACTCGAAGCATCCTAAATCGCGGTTGGAGCTGAAGTATTTGCCTGGTTACGAGTACGCCCTTCAACAAGCCCACATTGCGACTATCTGTGCTCCCTTACCAGTTGCACACAATTGGTGGAGACTGCCAGGTTTGTTCAGATGCCGTTAACATGCTACTCGAGAAGCCAGCATGGAATCGGAAATTCCGCATATAGGAAAGGTCCCATGAGGTATCCAGACGAAGACACATAATTCGGCTCTTCATAAGCAATGCATTCATACAGAGGTCACAGCTAGTAGTCAGACTACCCCTCTCTCTCCAAGATTGCTGAGTGAGATCGACGAAGCTCAGGGAGTTCTCAATTAACTGACGACTTTGAGAAGATACCCTTACGAGTCATCCACTATGATTCCCAGGTGCAAAAACATGGGCTATGAATGACCTCAGCTTCGGTAATGCTGAGGCGAGAATCTATTGAATTGAGCCTTATTCACGATACCCTAGCTACGATGCAGTATCTCTATATCTCTTATGAGATTCGCAATGTCGTCAACGACGATTGGATGCACAATGTACAGATTCGATTTGGTCAATCTATCTTAGCTCAGAATTCCTCGATGGGACTAAAGCTTGCATCTCAAGCCTCAGCTTAGATTCCAGATGAGGCCAATGTTACACAATGATTAATGTCCCCCGCAATCCTGTCGAAAATTGCATCCATCGAACCCGATCTAGTAATACAAGGCGGCGAATGGGGCTGAACACCACCTAGGAATTTACTTCTCTTACGTCCTAGAATGGAAATTAATATGCAGCAAATCGGCCCGCGGCAATGGTTCGAGTACCTAAGCGAATACGGTTCTACGCGAATTCTAACACTAGACGAAGTGAAATGTTCTCTCGAGTCTAGTATCCGTACCTTTGGGGTGGCCTACTTCACCTTCTCCTGCATCAATGCCGTTCTATGAGCTGTGAAGATTGACGGCCGACAATGCATCTGGTTGAGCATTTGATATTGCTTGCGCTTAGTGCGCAGGCGAGATGCGAATCGTTTGACTATGTCATCGCCGGCGCTGGTACCTGCGGACTCGTGCTCGCAAATAGACTGTCCGAAGACCCGAACGTCAGAGTTGCTGTAATCGAACCGGGGGAAGATGTCCGCAACAATCCTAATGTCACAGATGTCACTAGGTTCCTTAGAGCCTTTGGCACAGAAATTGATTGGCAATACACTACGACACCACAGCTAGGACTCAATAATAGGTCGGTTCCCTTTCACGCTGGAAAGGCGATTGGAGGAACTAGTACGATCAATGGTAAGCCGTAAGCCCTATTGTCCCTGATTATGATGGCTTATCATAGGCAGGTATGACTTACATTCGAGGCGACAAGCCTGAATTTGACGCTTGGGAAGATCTTGGAAATACTGGCTGGAACTGGGATGCATTGTATCCCTACTTCAAGAAGGTTGAACGGTTCACGCCGCCTACAGAGGCTCAACAAGCTGCCGGTGCCACTTTCGAGCCGGAATATCACGGCAGAGACGGAGTCTTGATAACAGGGTTTCCCTTCGAACTTTTCAACGGGTCTCTCTATACGTTGGCTCAACAAGCTTGGGAAAATTTGGGCTATCCTTTGAATCCGGATGTGAATAGCGGGGAGACGCGCGGGTTTGACATTTGGCCACAGACATTAGACAGAGACGCAGATATTCGGGAAGATGCAGCCCGAGCATATTACTACCCTGTTGAGCAGAGACCCAACCTCAAAATCATCAGAGGAACGGTGACTAAGCTGACATGGGCAAATTCGACAAGAAATAACGACACACTTTCGGCCGACGGTGTTGAATACCTGGACCCTAACGGGCAAACGGTAACTATCAATGCGGCGAAAGAAGTACTCCTATCCGCCGGGGCTTTAAGAAGCCCTTTGATACTTGAACGCTCTGGAGTCGGAAATCCTAGGTGAGTTGGATCGTTAGTAGGTTAGAAGTCAAGGATACTGACAAGACTAGCATTCTTGAAAAATATGGCATAGAGACGAAGATAGATCTTTCTGGAGTAGGCGAGCATTTGCAAGAGCAGCCGAATACCGCCCTAGAATACACTTCGAAGATCAACGTAACAGGGATCGCGCCATTCGCAACCTTTGCCACGGCCCAAGATATATTTGGCGACAGTATTTCTAATATGGCAACGGCGACATATGCTAAGCTATCAGAATGGGCTCAGAGGATTTCGGATGTCAACACTAGAGGCATCGGAGCCAACACACTAGAGAAAATATTCCGCATACAGCACGATCTTATTTTCAAGAAAAATGTCACAATTGCCGAAACTTTGACCTCAGGTTCTGGCAACATCCTCATTTCTGCTTTCTGGCTCTTACTACCTTTTTCTCGTGGCAGTGTTCATATTAAATCGGCGGACCATATTGATGATCCCGCAATTGATCCAGAATACTTTTTAATCGACTTTGATCTCACTGTCCAAACGGTGCTTGGTCGTCTTTCACAGGAGCTCTGGTACACGGACCCGATCAGCGACCTAGTGATTAGTAATGTAGTCCCCGGACAGGCATCGCTACCTCGCAACGCCACAGATTTCCAGTGGGCGACTTTCATCACAGGTACTTGTAAGTCCAACATCGCTAGTAGCCACAACACGTTGGCTGCGCCGCACTAACCGCATTCATAGCAACGCCGAACCATCATCCCATTGGAACAGCTTCTATGATGTCTCGTGAGCTTGGGGGAGTTGTCGATCCTCAGCTTAAAGTGTATGGCACCTCGAATGTTCGTGTCGTCGATGCGTCTGTGCTGCCGATGCAGATAAGTGGCCATTTGACTGCTACGCTTTATGCTGTGGCCGAAAGGGCGGCAGAATTTATCAAGGATGCATAGAACATCGCCTTATTAGACTCTGTTTGAAAATACGTGAGAGGCCAACAGATCCAGTATGAAACCGCATCCGCACAAATATTTAGGTACACTTTGGCGTACGATCTACCTCGAAGAAAATCTTTAGCATTGTTTATTGATTCTACTATTTAACCAGTAATCGTCGCGATGTCAAAACATCCTTGTCCGGAGCCCCTAGTGCTGCCTGTGCCGCAGTTACACATGCCTTCCATCTGGTTTGTTTGCATTCAGTTACTTAGAAGCTGTCCCGCGTAATTTCCGCCCCCAACCTCGGATCGACATAGCATCAAACGATACCTACATGTAGCACTTAGGTATGCGCACCAGAAGGCATATATGTATTCAAATAGAGATGCGAATTCCAAATTGGCGGGACACGGTACAGTCCTAAACTACATTTTGTCGTGGACTCGTCGGCTGTACTACGACAAACTTGAGGGTATACCTGTACCCAGTACTATCGTTGCTGCCCCTCTTAGAGACCGCCTTATCGATTCCTATGTGCTCTTTCTATTCATTGCCTTAACACTAACTTAGATAAAATAAACGATGGAGGCGGAGACCTCGTAGTGCAAAACCCTACAATTTCAAGCGTCCATATCGATACCATACATCTATGATACGTACCACGAGCGCTTAGACCAAGAGGACGTCTGCTGGAATGGGCCTGATTAAAGGTAAACCGCAATGCACCTCCCATGAATGTCACGACTAACATCAGGGACAGGAAATACCATCTCTAGCAGTGCTTTTGCGAAGATGGAGTACGATCCTCTAGAACAGTGGCCAGCTTCAGAGCAGGAGTCGAATATGCAGTCGCAACAAGTTCGAGAAAGTCGGGATCATGAAGTCGGAAACAATGACTACAAAGATGCAGCACCAAACTTCCAATCCCCAACAATTAAGAAGATGAATCTGGCAAACATATGGTGGCTCGAGGCGATCTCCTTCCTTCTAGTAGTTGTGATGGTTGGCGCTCTAGTCGGTACAGTCCAGCCCTACCAAGGTCAACCTTTGCCTAGATGGCCCTACTCTCTCTCCATCAACACAATTGTTGCCTTCTACACCGAAGTAATGAGAGCCGCAATGATACTGGTGCTCGGTCAATGTAAGCGGTCTGCCAACTCTTTCTTGAATATCGAATGCTAAAAGTAACTCTTGTCTAGGTCTAAGCCAGTTAAAATGGAGTTGGTTCACGCGTCCGCGGCCTCTACATCATATGGAACACTATGATAACGCATCCCGTGGACCATGGGGATCTGTTGGACTGCTATGGGCTATACGCCTGAAGTAGGTAACCAATGCTTAGCGCAGTTATCATCACATTGCGGCGGACTGACGAGGAAACTTCTTCTAGGGCTGTGTTGCCCTCCCTAGGTGCGATTATGATGATTCTATCATTACTTTTAGTCCCCTTTACGTGAGTATAAGATCCACCCTTATTGAGAGCTCACTAACAGGTTGGATAGACAGCAAATCGTTCAGTTTTATCCATGTACATTCCCAGATTCTACCTTGAATGCCTCTATCCCAAAGACCAATTATGCCCACGTTGGGACTTCACACCACATCGGAGCAGCGCAGAGCAGCATTGATCCAAAGGTTCAAGGACTGATGAACCTGGGTATATATGACGAGGAGCCCAAGCAAGTATCACCCAATTGCCAGACTGGAAATTGTACCTTTAACGAAGTATACCACGTCGCAGGATGGTGCGCATTCTGCCAAGACATATCAGATCAGATATCAATTATCCCAGACGGTAGTGATCTAGGTCCCAACTTTACTTTGCCTTCGGGACTATCTGCAGCGGCAGGGGACAGGACATTTGTGATGGGTATGGGCTCAAGCGCTATTCAAGCCATACGTGCGGGATACAACGAGACGACCCGATCTAACGAGACGAATAATTTCGAGCCGAGTGCATGGAGCAGCCGAGGATACGGAGCCGCGCAATGCAGAATAAACCCCTGCATCAGGAGCTATACTAGTACAGTGAAAGGCGGTAACCTGACAGAGGTTCTCGTTAACACGACTACCGATGTTTGGACCCTGAATAACATCTGGTACGGCGCAATTGATGTCTCTTGTTTGAATTCTGTCGAGGAACAGGCATTACGCGAGGCCGGGTACGAATTCAACCGAGAAACAACGCAATGGCTCGGTTACAATCTGTCGGGAGCCGCCAAGGACGCCTACAACCCTACAGTTCTCAACGAGACGAGTACGACCATACGTCCAGAGTGTATCTACCAGACGGACTACATCCAAGTGAACAGCTTATTTGAGTATCTTGTGCGCTTGTTCATGGGTCAGGTCACCTACGGATCATATGTTGATGGCCCTGCAATACTCCAGACTATCTTCGCTGAGGGCAACGTCACCTTCGCTAGCGTCAACGGCGCCTTCGAACGCCTCGCGCAAGCGCTGACTGTATGGACGCGCGAGCACGACGGCGGCAATGCGACAGGGCTGGTCTACCGAAGCGACACTTGTGTGGATGCGCGATGGGCATGGCTCGCATACCCCCTTTCCCTCGTTCTAGGAACAATTGTCTTCCTCATCTGGACAATAGACCACACAAGGAAGAACTTGGGAAGCCGCCAAGACTACAAGTCTTCACCCCTCGCGCTATTATTCCATCGCCTGGGAAGCGTAGGTACTGAGGGTCCGACTTCCAATATCTCGAGTAGCAGTGAGCTGCAAGAGAGGGCGAAGAGAATGAGAGTGGTGTTCGAGGGTACTGACGATGTTTGGCGCTTTGCTGAAGCTGACCCGGACCACAGTTTGGGGTCGGCGAAAACATCCACTCAGTCTATGAGCGTGTAACACACTGTAGTGTTGCTGAATTAGGTACTATTAGTGACCACTCAGCGAGCCGGGTGGGGTGCCGAGCAAGCCAAATTGGCCAAAATTGGGCAAAAGTTACCATCTTTATTAACACCATTTACAGCTAGAATTAATTCTTTTAAATTAAAACTATATATACTAATAAAGGATATTTTAATTTATACATTATTACTTTTTTAATATTTATTAAAAAGATATTAATAAAAATATTAGTTTATAAATATAATATTAATTTTATATAAAAAAAATATTATTTTAACTTTTTCCTTAACTTTTTAATTAATAAACTTATAAAAATAAAAAAAAATTTATTAAATAAAAAATAATTAAACCTTTTTAAAAATATAATTTAATTTATAATATTATTATTATATAATTTTATATAAAACTTTAAACATTTTTTATACTTTAAATTTATAAAAGGTTATTATATTATAAATTTATAAAAAATAACTTTTTAATTAAGCAAAAAAATCGCTTAAATAAAAAAGTAAACTATTAGTTATATATTAGCTTATACGTTGGTTTTAAAGCTTTTTATTAGCTTAAATTTAATATTTTATAAGGTAAAATAGCTTAAGCATCTTTTTTTTTTAGCAAAATAAGCTATAAAGCACGGGCTACGAGCCACGAAGCCACGGTACTAGCTATAGCATAAGCCACGGTACGAGCCATAAGCTATACGCTATAAGGTAACGCTACCGCAAATAAAATAAAATAAAATAAAATAAAATAAAATAAAATAAAATAAAATAAAATAAAATAAAATAAAATAAAATAAAATAAAATAAAATAAAATA
>KZ112658.1:41588-63323 GCA_002120305.1 Hypoxylon sp. CO27-5 | reverse complement strand
CCCCCCCCCCCCCCCCCCCACGGGATATCCACTTGTCTCATAGACAGCTTTGAGTATATCAAGACATGCTGTAATGTCTTGGTCCGTTCGAAGCCGAACTGTTGCCATTCCCAAGGCCCATGAAACAAATAAATAAATGAATATATATATATTTCAATAGATGTAGCAATAAAAGACAGTTTGTCCGCAAGAATGAAGCCTGGAAGGCTGCCGCTGCCGCTGCTATTGTTGTTGTTATTGCTTCAGTGTATGTTGCTCTTGAATGTGAACCTTATCTATTTAGGTACCATATAAGCACAGTGTAATGTATGCTCCTTGCACTAAGGGAAACCTTAGATGTAAGCAGCGGTGCCTACAATTCTCCGATCTCGGCCTCTTCTCGAGCTAGGTACATATGTTCAAATGTTGTTATAACACTGAATACACTTATATATATCGATGCATGTATCAAGTAAATTCCATATATGTAAACTGCAATTGTTATACTCGTCATTGTTGATGCTTTTCGTACGCGAGTCAATTTTCGTTGTCATCGTCAATCTGGCCCTTCCGATCATCTTTCGTGTCAGGACCCCCCTCATCGCCTCTCCCATTCCTTTTCCTTGGTTGCGTCGATGGCCTTTCCGGTTGGAGCTCTAGGACTACTCGAGATTGTACTAAGCTACAGCTTCTTCGCCTGCTCATCCGGTTTTTTTTGTCCTCCAACAAATCTAACTATGCAGGTGTTAGAGGTCAAAGCTCGCAGCTAACCGGTCTCCCTAGCCACTTGGTTTAAAAAGTGCCTGCGTGGTAACAGTGTAGGTAATCAGTAAATTCATTCGTCGGTTCGGGATATCCTAATATGGTTGATACTTGAGCCATCACATTGCGCGCAGGAGGTAGGTCAAGATGGTGATCTAACGCGTAGGGTACATGCAGAAAATTAGAGACAGTTAGGCATAATCACAGGACATATTACAGCCAAAACGCGGTTACACAAGTATCCATGGATCAGACCCGTTACAGAGCGACAGGAGCACGCTGATATAATTCCTGTTTAATGTTAGAGTATTCTTTTTTATTATTCCATCATATTTGAAGCCGTATCCTCTGCCAATCGAGATCCTTTCTCATACCAGCGCCTATTTCAGGTCGAACGGCGTTCCAATATCGATAGAATGGCATTTATGACAACCTAATTCAAATCTTTCCACGGTGCCTATTTACACTAACTTGGGGAAAGCACGGGAAGACGATGTCTCCGTCTCATAACCCATCGATATCCCTAGTTACGCCAAGGACACTGAAGACGATTCGCCACGCGATTTGGCACACCCGCTTGGTTAGGGCGACTAAAGGTACGTTCTGATGTCCAACTCTAGTCGAATGCGAATGCAACAGTAAAGCTACCATACTAATGAAGCTCGCGATGGAGAAAACGCTGATACTGGCAAAAGTCTCCTTCCGTATCTTGATCTTTCGTTGGGTAAAGTGATAGCAGGTGGTCAATATGGTGGCGATGCCGATCCAAGCTGGTAATAGAAGGCCTGGGTCTTGGGAACCACCCGTCAGATATACGATCCACGAGGTGAGGTAGGCAAAGGCGCAGCTAATGGTGAAAAGGCGCACGACGGTAGCTTGGGGAGTATAATTGATGAGCCAGCGTGACATGAGGCAGTCGGTAAAGAAGAAGGCGAGATATGCCGAGGCGCAACACTGACGAAGATCAACATAACAGGGACAAGAATACTAAGCGCGTAGAACAAGCATACCCATATGATGGCCAAGGCCGTCTCAGTCAGCCTCAAGGTGAAAATAGTAGTATCACGTCCATGGTCTCGAAGGTCGGACACACGTAGGAAATCGGCGAGCAGAAAGCGGAGGGCAAAACGTATTCCCCAGAGAACGGGAGGCACAACCGACAACAGGCGACAGACTGAGAGAGTATGATGCCAACGCTTAGGAATACCGAGAGCGACAGCAACGCGAGGCTGCAGGAGTGAGACGGCTACGATAGGGGCATGGGGTTTATCGGTGCCATTGTTGTTGGAATTAGAGGGGGAAGGGGAGGACGAGGGCGGTGGTTTGGCCATTCAAGGGGCCTCCCAGAGATGGCTCAAGTAGTTAGCTATGGCCACTCCGAATATTTGCTGTGCCTGGTCAATTGCTCGTCGTCGGTTCGAGTTGGCCATAGGAAGTAGTTATTGAGCAGATAGAAATACAAGGCATAAATCGGTGTCGTACATGCACTATAAGTAGGTACCTAAGGGATTTGATATATATATATAGATGGATATATGTATGTGTGTATGCAAGTGAAAGGTGGTAGATGTAGCGTATGTGTAGGTATTGGAGGATTACAGTAATGAGCAATGTGGCCTGTGAGGTCATATTACTAGGTACATGTACATGTACATGTACGTACATAGTAACACCCTAAACTCAGAAAAGGACCCCATTGGTCGGCCCTTTAAACTCTAGTCGGGGTCCCGCCTGAGATAGGTACCTCTTATGTAAATATGTACTTATAGGTTAGGAGGTACATGTAGATCAGGTACTTTGACCCCACCTAATTTTTTTTTTCATTGAACGAGATACAACTTGGATACATGTATTTCTCATCATCCTCCAGTCAAATATCCGCCTCAAGGAACCATATATCGAGCTTCCAATTGCGAATCCCCATCATAGGGGAGGCTCAAAGTTTATACAGTAAACCGTCGAGAGCCTATTAATCGGCCGCGTCGCCATCTCCCCTTCCGCTTTTCCAACTCTACTCCATACAAGCCAACACCATGGCCAAGCTACTAAGCGTCTCACGACCCTTACTGCTCTCCTCCTTCCGGTCTCGAGCACCATCGCCTATATTGATCAATCTCCGCCGCAGCTTTAGCATAACGACATTACGACCATATGGCTCGAGGGGAAGGGGTTCTCGGCAGTCGAGAACGTCGCAGTCTAAGCCATTCAAGAAAGACGAAGTCCTGCAAATGCAAGCCAATATGACGTTATTACTACCTAGTCAGTCCTTCACGAACCCTATCATTTATATATATTTCTATATATGCCAATGTCCCCCCTCTGCAACAAATAGCTGACCAAGCTTACTTCCACCCAACGTCTATAGACACCTTCGTAGCTCCTCCTCTATGGCGATATCCGCGCCAGCCAAGCAAATTCGCCCACATGTTATGGCTTAACGTAAAGGCCCGCGCACAGAGTCTGTGGGCAATAATGTCGATGAAAATGCTATCTCAACCCACAATGATATTCAGCAAGCCACTCTTCAAGTTCCACAAGTCAGCCGTCATTCCCACTGCGAAGGCACTGCACGTCCAAATGTCCGAGGCTATAGCTGCCGGCGATAAGGAGACATTGCGAAGTATCTGCACACCTGAACTGTTCCAGACTCTTGCCGCCACCATCGATAGCCGGCCGCGAGGCGTACGCGCCGAATGGGAGCTCGTCCGCTACGACCAGCGGTGGCGCTTCCCGCGGATCGCCGACTGGCGCGTCGGGTACCAGCCTCTTCACGACGGCAGCATGAAGATGGTGAAGCAGGCTGTCGTAAGCATAGCTAGTATCCAGCGCATAGCGCGCTACGACGATTCCAAAGGCGGCATCAAGATCGCCGGCAGCCAGCGTGTCCGCCCCATGATCGAACACCTCGTTATACAAGCCGTTGTGGACAAGACGACATATGAGAGCGCTCCGTGGAAGATCTGGGGCACGTTATCTGAGATGACCTATGAAGAGTATTTAGCAGATGTAGAGAACCTTCAAGCTATCATGTCCGATCAAGTAGGGAAAACATAACGAAGGAGACTTGAAGAAACGAAGCGAGATTTTTTTTTTAAAAAAAAGAAAAAAAAGAAAAAGGAAGAAGGAAAAAAAAAATAATAATGGACTTCTACCAGATCTGTATAAATTAGAAGACAATGCTAGAACTGTAATCTCAAGCATAACTAAAGTTCGCGGCCAATGTCGTTCAGCCCCCTTTCTTCATAATTCGATACAACAGGTTGAATTAACACTGAGAATAGGCTAGTATCATTCCTCTTCCTATCAGCAACCTTTACACAATTCATCCTTCCCCATACCCTGAATCATATACCATCTCACTAGCCATTCTCGCCCTTATTAACCTAACCTCGCGAAGGTCACAAATCCCCTCTCCAATGGCCCCCATCAGTTCAGAATCAAGCTCAGGCTAGAAGAACTTGCCAGGGATCTTTGTGGTGGTCACCTCTTCATTGGTCGAGGCCAAAGCATCGGAATCTTCCGGTCGCACTATGGCAGGGTGGTCGAGCGCATCGAATCGCGTACCTCGCAACTTTGCTCGGGTGTACTGAACTGACAATCTCACTGCCAGCGCACCGAAACCCCAGAGCAAGCCACCAACAGGCGCCGCGACGAAGGCTCCGAATGCACCCCAGTCCCCGGTATACAATCCTTGCTCAAGGAGAATGAGCTCACCACCAAGCTGAGCGTCGCCGTAGTAGATGGTCCCAAAGATAAAGACAGTCAAAATCCCGCCTAGTCCTCCAATCAAAACTTCAAAACCGCGCCACCAGTAGAAGCGTTCTGACAATCCGAGCATGAGCACGGGAATTGTAGCAGCAGATAGAAGGTCGGAAATCAAGTAGATCTGTAAGATACTCGGCGCTTTCAGCGCGAGCACTACCACCGGGAAGATGACCAGGACAACAGCGCCACGGATCCACCAGATGTTTAACCGGTTGCGAAAGACGTCATTGGAAGCCGACGATACCATGGCGGATTGCAGACTGTCGAATGCTGCGGTGCTCAAACAGATCGACATGACTATGACGATGCCAACAACCCAATTAGGCAATTGCTCGAGAAGCAGGAAGAATGCAACGGACCCGTCGCCATCAGGAGAGAAAGCACCCGACCACACTGCAATCAAACCAGTGCAACCGACCAAGGTTAAGACGATTAGGATGACAATCATAGCCACCGAAACACCGACCCAGAGATCTTTGTCTGTCTTCGAAGCAAAAGCGCGCAACCAGTAGTTAGCGAGAAAGAAGTCGTTGGTGAGGATAGCGACGGGTAAGATATATATAAGTTGCCAGCCTACGAGGCTCGCATTGAGCAATCCAGAATCAGCAACCAGGCCCGGCTTGATCTCTGTCTTTGCACCGATAGTGATAGTAGCAATAATGATTAGACAGCAGATCATGGCACCTTGTATATTATCGGTGATGAAGGATATCTTGAAACCTCCGAGGGCTAGCATACGATTATCAGCAAACTGATCCAGTTTGGTAACAACCTCGTGACGAAGGCATAACTTACAGGTATAAACAGTTGTTACGACACACTCAACGATAACGACAGGGAGGCCGTCTAACCCGGTCAAGGCCTCAATAACTTGGCCAATTGCGGAAAGCTCCGCAACCATGTACAAGAAGAGTGTAAGAAGGGTCAGAGCACCTAGATATAGGGCTGTTACGACGCCATATCGCTGCCTCGTCCATTCCGTGAGTACAAAGCCTTCGGGACATTTCCTACGGATAACGGGCGCAAGAGCAGCAAAGATTAATAGTGGACAAGCTGATGCAATGGCATAGACAACGACGCCTTGGAGGCCAGCGAGGGTAGCTAACTGAGGGTACGAGAATAATATGCCCGAACCCATAGCTGAGTTTGGCAACAAATGTTAGTATTTTCTTTTCTAAGGGGGGGAGGGAATCGGAGCGGCAGCACGTTTCCCACGCAAGCATTAACTTGATCGAGTAATTACGGTACAGTCTCAGCTTCATTTCCACAGATAATGGGGATCTCCTCACGACCTCCCAGTGACAGGAGTATAAGGTTGGATCCAACCAGAGCTGCTTCAATTCAGCGCCCGTAGTGAGCCGCAATCTACCTACTAACCATGACGAACTCGAAAGGAGGCGCACGGAGGGAGGAGATTTGTTGTTGTACATGGGTACAAAACCTACTTGTCAGCTGTGCAACTCATACTCCGGTCCTAGACCACCACACCAGGCCGGGCTGGTCTGGTATCTTCCTCGCTTATGCTAGGGCACGAGAGAATCCGGGTTGGATTGATATAAAGGTGCTACCGCTCTTGATCCTCAAACGAGAAGGGAGGCGACTCCCCTAAGCACCATGAATTCTATACTCACCGGCAGCAATGAAGTTGAGGGCCAAGGGAAAGGCTATCGGGTGTATTAGTGTGGGTTCCTTGAGTGATAAAAAAGGATCTGAGAGAATATAGACAGCCGCAAACAAAGCTAGCACATCTAGCTCTCATTTGGATTTCTAACCAGTCTGGGTTCTATTGCCTGCGAGGAATTCAGCCTTGGGTTGATTCCTCATCTTCCAGGCCAAGCCTGTTCCTAATAATCTGCATATCCAGGGTCAGCCGAGAACAGGGTGTGATGGTAATCAGAGAGAAAATGTACAAAAAGATGCCATATGTGACGTATATTATGGCATTCGACGCCTGAAATGAGGGTTGGCCCATGTTGAATCCTGAAATACGTAGTCTATAAGTTATTATAGTAGAGATGCTTAGATTCTATAATGACCAAAGAAAAAAGAATTAAAAAAAGAAAGAAAAAAGGGTCACAAGACGTTATTGGACGGCACGCAAAATTTATCATGAGAGCAGCTGATATGTGAATCTATTAGGTTAGTAGCTTTCCTGATCGAGTTACACTATAAACGAGGAAGAGTGGGGAGATATATACATACATGTACTGTACCTAGAGCCCCGCTGCCCTGTTAGGAACATGCGCATTATATACACATACATACATACATACCAATATTATAATAATACATACTTACATGTACCTTACATGTGGCATAAGATAGTGAGCCCTGGAGAACTACACGGACGAACTATCTACGGGTATTCCATGTTCTGCCCTACGACGCTTCAGCAGATGAATGCTAAGGTAGTCAACAAACATTGGGCATCAAGTCTTCCAAGACATCATGCTTTCCAGGGGCCCATAAAGCGTAAATTTCGTTAACCATAAATAGTTAACCCGTGTACTCGAACCCGAGGGTAAAACTGTGCACCTATTAACACATTGCTCAAGCAACCTTAAGTCATATCCTTCAGATATCTAACCAGCAGCAAACACCTATCCAATGTCATCATTTATTTACAACTTCATCAACATTTAGTGTCTGAAATCCGTTACGCCGCAGCTTCACATGCCTCTCTTGAAATTTCTTTTTAAAGGGTAGTACAGAGCAGCAAGTTTAATTGTTGGGGTATACATGTAGAAAACATTCATTACATAAGATATGTATCCAGTAACGAGCCTGAAGACTTCGGATTACTGGTAAAGTAGCGAAAGTAGACAAACGTTGTTGGCATTCATCGAGTATTGGCTGTAAGGTTGCGCAAAGCAGCAGGGCCTTGGAAGCCGGTAGTGGGAGCCCGTACATTTTGCATCTCCATATCCTGCTCGTTCTCAGAAGAGTTCCTCTTTTGCTGATTTCGCCGCTCGCCGAACCGCTGGTCTCCCTCTTCAAAGCGATATTTGAAACGGTAGTATGTCGGTGGCCGCGGACGGCACAGTACGACGACCCAGTTTTTCCATATGCTCCCTTGGGTGAAGGCTCTATACCGATCCTTTTTCAAGAACTTGTGTGAATTGAGGAACTCCCTGGTCGTTTCGCCCCTTGCCATGAGGAAGAGGTGATAGCCCATCAGAGCAGCCGGGTACATGAAGGCCAAGATTCCATATATCACCATAGCGAATGGGACTCGAAAATGGCTGACTGCGGCTCCAAAGGAAATGTTTTCCTCATTAGAGAACACTAGCACTTGAGCGAGTGACGCAGCGATCAGATAGACTGAGAGGATGGTAGCCGAAGTCAAAAATACAAAGAAGTATCGATAGTTGCGTCTCCCGACACAATTATTGATCCAAACACAGTGATGATCTTGAGTTTCGACGCAGTTGTCACACAGGCGACAATGGTGGGCCCGAGGAGGGCGCCAAATATTGCAAGTCTTGCAATACTTGGTTGGCACCTCCATCGCCGCAGTGCTCGACTCAGCTGATTTAATCAACGTCCAGTCATTCGTTGGGGGGGCTAAACGTAGGGGATCTTCGTGCTCATCTACTGGCGGAAATTGATGGATATTCCGTGGTAGGATCTGGATGAAACGTCAGTACTGCTTTGAAAAGACTATTGTTATGTTTCCTTCGACTTACCCCTGGATCCGAACCCGAGGCGTGAAGGAAGGACGAGATACAGATATAGAACAGATAGGCAAACAGGATGGGGACAGCAGGCGAAACATGATGCCACAGGTAGGACGCGGAAAAAGCGAAGAAAAGAACGGCTGGTAAGACGACGAAGAAACCGGTTGCGATATTAATGGGTCGGTGGCGGGTGTTTTGCAAGCGGCCACCAATGCAGAATACGGTATTACCTTCGAAATACTCATGATTATAACCATAGCCTGGCGTTTTCTCCTTGGCTGCCTTCGGCTTTGTGCCGGGAGTGTTGGGGGCAGAAGGGGTGAGATGAGGAGATGAGGCGCCAGAAGACAGCTTCTCTGCACCATGCGTGTTACGATTAGGGGGGGCGGTGGGATCACCCTTGCCTGGCATGAAGAGGCTCGACCTAAAAGATCGCGGTGACTTGATAGGGCTCGGCAGGTTCCCACCGGGTCTGTAAGCCTTTGTCTTGCCTACGTCCAGGCTGAGCCCCTTCTCTTCAGCCTTCTTCCGCTGCAAAGGGCGCACGCTTTCACTGACGCTACCCGCGGGATGATGACCGCGGGTTGGACTCGTGGTGGCGGTGATACGATCGGACGGTTCCGTCACCTCGGTGCCCCTGGACGGAGGCAGTTGTACATCGACATCATCAGTTGTATGGCGAACCAGACGAGCTAAAGGTCTTGATACGGTGGCACCTTGTGGTGCGATGTGGGACTGATCTTCGTCCAGTACATCCTCAATGCTCTGGCGACGCTGGATACCGGTAGTAGGACGTGAGGCACCTCTCTGTGCTTGTAGTTTCTGAGAGCTCATGGGATGAAAGAAGGCATGCGAAGCCAAGGGAACATGACTTCGGCTCGTCGAGCTGGCTGGGCGGCCACTGTTGATGCTGCCGCTCAGACTTCCTCGTTGCAAAGCCTTTCTCATAGGGGTACCTTGAGACCAAGCGCCGCGCGACGACGACATACCAGTCCTCGCGGTTCCAGGACGGGACTCGGAAGCGCGGGCACTCTTCCTTTGGCTTGCGCTCCGTGTTTGCTCCTGAGCGACCCCATCACCATCTTCGGATGCAATGTCAGTCATCCGCGACGAGATGATACTCGGAGGGCCAGCGGGGAACTTAGGACTTGGAAAGCCATCCGTGTCGTCTTCAGGTGAAGTTGGCCTCGCCAATGGCTGCAAACCCGCCATCGTAAAGGTTATACTCTCGAATTAAGTAGCGTCTCACAATATTTAGCTTCCATGCGACCGTTTCCTACAGCATAACTCCTACGCAGAATAACTGGAACTCTATGAACCTCGTTGGGGGGTTCGTTACCAGGTACAGCGAAACCAATGTCCCGTTTAGTTGATTGGAATCCGGGCGCGATTATAAAATTATATCTCGAGAAAATAATAGATATTTATGTATCGATCATGTCACTAAAAGAGGGACAACGTATTCGAGGGACGATGTCGGGGTAATAGATGAAGCGGCGACTCGTTTGTTCGTTCGATCAAAGTAGGAAGACAGAATAATAGTTCAAGAGAGCGTTTGTGATTTTTTTTGGAGGGGTTTTTCTTTCTCTTTTTTAAGTCGGGCGTGTCTGCGCAGCAGGTAGCTTGGAGCGTTCAGGTCGCTAGGGAATTTTCTGAAGGAAATGGAAATTAAAAAGAAGGACAGTCGAGTCGAGACGAATTGGAGGGTCAAGTGGTAGAGCCTCCAAATTCGCGGTTCGTCGCGAGATGAGATGATGTAGCAAAATTGGGTTGGATTCCAAAAACAAATCTAAAAGGGGGGTGGGGGCGCCTTTCGGCCTTCCCCATGGGCTGAGACATTACATAAGCGTGCATAAATAGTATACATGTATCAGGTATATATGTACATGTATGTATGTATGACGAAAGGCGCTCAGACCACTCTCTCGCTCGGTTTTGTACATAAATGAGAATGCTTGGTAACACTTTCTGCCTCACATATGAGGTATAAAACTGACAATAAATCTCTCTCCTGATTGGTCAATGTTGCTCCTTAGAACAGTCAAGCTGGTCTATCGTACGACATCGAAGCTTCTCTCAATCTAAATCTTCCTCAAAACCTACCATAACCTCGGTCAACGCGACAAGTGCAAACTACGATATCCACGATATTCTGTAGCCATGGCCTCTATGATCGCTCGACGAGCCCTTTCCCAAAGGGCATTCTCTACTACCGCCCGACGGTTCGCTGCCGACCCGGCCCTCAAGGAGGAGACGAAGCGCAATCCCGAGTTGATGGTGCGTCATATCCAAAACCAAATGGGGAAGAAAAAAAAACCTCCACAACTTCGCAGCATGCCTAGCTTCTTAAAAGATGAATGCAGGGCGCTCTCTGCTGTTGTCAGGAACACAACAAATAAAATAGACATAAACGTGTTACCGGATACTAACGCGGCCTACCGTTGAACAGATTTTGGGAGGTGTCATGGTTCTAGCTCTAGCCGGTGCTGGTCTCTACTTCGGTATGACCTCTTCAATCCCGGCTTTTATGAAGCCAACTCAACCACCTCTTTTTTCCGCTAGTAGGATCCCGGAGTTAACACGCAACAAATAGGCCGCTCTCCTACCAAATCAACTTCCGAAGCGCCCATTGGCATGGCCCAGTCCGGCATGCCGTGGGAGACCGGCGCAACGGAGGGCAAGTACCGATACCACCCCGGTGGTGACCCAAACGCTACCCCCAAAGACGCCCCCAGTGCCGTCAACGTGGTCGTCATTCCCGATGTCAACTTGCCGAAGGTATGTTCGTGCATAGTCCCTTCATACCCTCCCTCTGGATTGCAACGCTGTCAATGGACACAATGACCGTTTTGCCTCTGTATAGTTATAGTGCAATCGGCAATCCAAGCTAACTCTGCTTGCAGCACCTTCATGACAAGTACAACAAATGGGGTAAGGAAGGCTACTAGATATGCCTTGTCGAGGTGCCAGGTCGTTCTTATACCACTGCAATTATAAGAGAATGTGGTATTCTAGTCAGACTGTACATAATTCGAATTGAGCATTAGGGCATTAGGACATCATTATTGGAACCCCCAGAGTCCCTAATATGTATTCTGATGACCAACCACGAGACCTTCTGCTTGTCTACCTATGTATTTTTTTTTAATTAAACCGCATAGCATTTCAGTGCTCCGTCGTGTTCAGTCACCAACAATTCCCCATTATGCAATATATCCTCAGTTATTGGATGTATGACGGTATATATGCCGATAATAAATCTGCATGACCATCGCAAACGATACCTTTGTGCGGTTGGAGAAATCTTTTTTCTTATTTTTTTAACCCGGAAATTTCCCCGCGTCATAGCAAAGATTTTGCAGGGAATGATTGCGTGACTTGCTCTCTGATGAAATTATTCTACGTGGTATCAAAACAGACCAGACTTATATATATGTATAACGAAGCGAGAGTGGCATATAGGAGACGCTACCTACCTTTAGGACTCACGCCGTCAGCAGGTCCACCTCTTCGCTCGTAAGCCCGAACAAATATAACAAATCGACCAAGCTTTCGCCATTAAGTCGCGCATTCGCCTCCAGCTGCACTCTCGGTTTTGCGTTCCAAGCTACGCCCAAACCCGCTGTGTCGAGCATCAACAGGTCATTAGCACCATCGCCGACAGCCACGACTTGATCAAGGGCGATTCCTTCTTTTTCAGCGATTTCAAGTAGTAGTTCCTG
Organism: Hypoxylon sp. CO27-5; assembly: GCA_002120305.1. Lineage (NCBI taxonomy): Eukaryota > Fungi > Ascomycota > Sordariomycetes > Xylariales > Hypoxylaceae > Hypoxylon > Hypoxylon sp. CO27-5. The sequence goes on along the minus strand of KZ112658.1, from coordinate 51,418 downwards.
CTTCCTTTCCCTACCTACAATGCGTCCCTTGACCTCGCCAGTGAGGCGTCCAGAGTCGTCGACTACAACCTCATTCGCGTACGCATAGTCAATTCCCAGTTGTCCAGCCAGCCAACTTGTTAGCGGTATAAAACCTCCCGACAGCACAGCCGTTTTAACCCCCAATCGTTTAAGCGCTTTCAGCAATTCTGGGACCCCTTTCGTAACATTCAATACCGGTCGCAACTGCTTAAAGATTGTGACCGGGAGTCCCTTGAGTAGAGCAACGCGCTCACGGAATGCAGTATCAAATTCCAGCTCCCCATGCATGGCCCGATGCGTGATATCCGCAACCTTGGTACCTAGATCTTGAGGGTCCGTGATGGTCGCAGCGAGCAAGTCAATAACCTCCTGTGTAATCAAGGTGCTATCCATGTCGAAGACAACCAAGCGTGGATAGCGTCGCCAAAGAGTGTCACGTTGCAATACAACATCGACATTCCATTCTCGCTCAAATCGGTAAATGAGCTCATGTTTCCGCAAGTCCGCGAGTGACAGATAGTTTGCGGATGGTGCGGGAGACAGGGTTAGTTCGACTACTAGGGGGTGTTCCGGATCATCGAGACAACGGTGAGACGAAGTGCTTTCTCCGACGCCTTGAGGCAGGGGGAACGTAGACATCAGGTGTAGAAAAGACGTGACGCAAAGCGGGGAGATGTATGAGCCATAAAGGTGGTCAAGCGGTTCTGGTTCAGCAGCAGCTGGCGGCTCCAAGGGGAAGGACTCGATATTGGTCGTCGGAGCGAGGTTGGCAGGTATATCGGAGTTGGATGAGGGAAATCTCGGGTAGGGAACGTGAGGAGTACGAGGGGACGTGGACTTATAGATCAAAGTAGCAACAAGTCTGTCTGACTTGGTGCCCCTGGTTGGAGCACAGTTCGGATGGGTGAAGTCGTGACTAGCGCCTTCGAGGATGCGCGGAGGATCGTCCTTAGATGGTACGCCGTTGAAAGGGCTGAAGTTCTTGGGAGGTGATATTCTAGCACCTTGCAAATCTTCAACGACGGTATCGATGCCGAAGTGATTATCGGGGCTAAGTTTAGGTGGGCGATATTGTTGATGTTCCTTAAGATAGGAACTAGTTCTCATCGAGGACAACTGTGGTCGACCCGAGGTGTGCTTTGCGGGACTATCATCGGCGGCCATAATGGATTATGTACGGAATGGGATCATCAATAGAGATAATACTTTGGATAAGGAATTATTATGCACTAGAATACTCAAGCGCAAGTCTCTCTATAGAATTGAGGTAGCATATGTGGTGATAATTCTTGGGTGAACAGAAATGATACCGACATAGAGGCACTTTTGTCTTGGAAAAGGCAAAAGCGTGTTGTTCACAAATTGCGCGGGGTGATTTCTTACCTGGCAGCCTGGGCAGCCTCAGCTTCCGTTGTGGGGTAAGGTTCCTTGTGGCTGGGTCTCAACCGAACCTGTTATTGGCTAGATATTTCAACGGTTTAAGTTTGGGGAGTTCAGGTGAACCAAGCTGCTAAGGTGAACATTTGAAGCAAAGGTGAGTACCGTAATGTTTCTCGGGCTCTTTCGGTACATGTATTAGATAACCCCGATTCCAGCGCACGTCCACAACATTGAAGCCGGGCTACATTGTAGGTCTACATGCAGGTAAAGATCTCGATGTCCTCGAACAAACACCCAAGAGCTTCACAATGAGGAGCGCACAAGTACATAATGTACGGTATTTATTAATAATTCAGCCCGGACCTGCACCCCAGGATCTCACAGGGTCTAGAAGTACGGTAAACGTGAGGTTCGGTAATTCCGTACATGGCAACATGGCAGTCATGGGTACCAAATTCGGTAGGAACCTAGTCTCTCTAATGCAGATGATCTACGGGGGTGTTGGGGTGCAATTCTGGCGCGGCTATCGGTCCCGATCAACCGTTCAGGCGGCTCTTTTAACCATTGCAACGTTGCAACCTCATACCGAGACCCGAACGCCTCATGTCTTTTTCCGTTCCAGCTTCGACATATCTCTTAACCCTCCGACACCCGCCAAAATTTTGCAATACGGTCTAATAATCACGACATTCCTTCTTAGACCGTCGATTATGAGACTAAGAAACCAATCTCAGCCTAGGACGAAGTAATGCAGATTGTCCCGGGAAGAATGGCATGGAATGGCAATCCACCCCTTTCCTGTACATAGTACTCCATAATATGTAAAATCGAAACAAATGGAGAAAGTAAATCTAGCCAACAGAGACATATCATACGAAACTATGCCTACTAGGCTATTGTACGGGCTTTATTGGCCCTGGGTCTTTCAAAGGCACGATTGAATATAGCCTTCTCACATCGCACGATCTTCAGAATGTCCTCCTACATCACAGTCCAGATATCATATAGGCAAAGAAAGGCAAAGGGCCCACCTTTCTGTTATCAGTTGTCTCTTCAAGGTAATCAATGCCCCCAAAGGTGACAATATATGGCTACACTGATATACGTTAGGTAGAAACTGAAAAGTCAACGGGAGTCTAGACCTTCAGTCTCGCGATTGCGTGCTTGATGCTAATCTCTTAATTCACATCAACATCCAGTACCGCACTGATGGCACTAACTAGGCCGGAGCAAGAGTAAGTAATTCACATGGAACATTAATATCATCCGTAAATGTTTGCAAGACGTCAAATTGACATCCGTGTAAGTCGATGGGATCATCTGAACCTCCAAATTATTGTTAGTCTCTCTTGGTAGGAAAACGCAAGACGGGATGAAACCTTGAACTGTCGGATTGGCCCAATTAAAATACCGTATATGTCGTGACGTAGAGGGGGGAGCAATCGGTGCTTAAAGATAAAAGATACAGCAAACTCGAACTGGGTCACGGTATTAAGATACACAAGAAGCATGTTGTTGAAACGAGCCAGATCATAAGTATCGGGAACTCCCCTGCGGCTTTTCCACTTGCAGGAAAAGACAACAGTATCCGGCCAATCATTGAGTCAGTCTTGTTGTTGCGACTATACTAGCGTCGATGTCGTGATCAGTGTCTAAAATTTCTAAGATGCTTTGACGTCTTGGAGCTATGACCATTACCTATAATATCTCATACCTGAGTAGATCGCGCAATACCCCCAGCCCCATACGAGACAACTTTTACAACAGCCCAACCCGGTTCCTTCTGTCGAGCACATCCCGAGAACCGGATTAGTCATGTACATGTCGGGGAAAAGTATGCAAATACACCTTACTTGTTGTTTGTGATTAGATGTACTACGGGGCAGTATGGGGGTAGATGTGTGAGTACCGATTCGGATAGAAGGCTTTTCTTTTTACATCGCTTATAATTCAAACACCTCTAATGCTTTTCCCCATACTGATTTTTTTTTCTCTTGGTGCTCGATCGTTCGTCCTCTTTGCTTTCTTGTCGTCACTTTCTAGGCTTATCGAAATTGCTCCCTGGTATCACGTAGCAATACCACTCTGAATAGAACCTCGTCTTGACCACTGGCCCTCCTAACCGTCTAATTCTGAAGCCTGAGTCTCTTTTCGCCAGTTTGAGGAATATTGGACGAAAAGTTTGGCATAATGGAGCCATCGTCGTACATGGAGCCGTCTTCGACCTCGTCCTCCCCGCGTCTTGCCTCTAAAGAATTACCGCCTGTGGCCGATCTTGAGTCGGGATATGTCTCGGGCACGTCATCGACGGACGGCTCCTCAAGCCAACTACCCCAAGTAATACTCACCCAACCACATGTCAAGCATCTCAACCAACAATTAGAAAAGATGAGTGCCATGGATAGACTTCGCTTTGTCAAGATCTGCTTTCCCAATCTTTACCAATCCACCGCATTTGGCCTCACAGGCTTGGTATCAACGGACATGCTCTCTAAGATCGAGAAGGAATCTCCGACCTCTTCGCCTGTTGACCTCATATTCCTCGACACTCTTTACCATTTCCAGGAGACATATGCCCTTGTCGAGAGAGTCAAGGAGAGATACCCTAACATCCGCATCCACACGTACAAACCACAAGACGCCAATACCGCGGCGGAGTTCGAGGAGCGGTATGGCGAAAAGCTCTACGAGACAGCCGCAGAACTGTATGACTGGATCGCCAAGGTCGAGCCCCAACAAAGAGCTTACTCCGAATTGAACGTGGCTGCCGTCTTGACGGGTCGGAGACGTTCTCAAGGAGGCGAACGCGACAAAATCGGTGTTCTCGAGGTGGATGAAGAAACCGGGATCGTCAAGATCAACCCCCTCGTAGACTGGTCCTTCACCCAAGTCAAGGAGTACATTACGGAGAATAACGTACCTTATAATGAACTCCTAGATAGGGGGTATAAGTCTGTCGGTGATTGGCACTCGACATCCCCCGTCTCCGCCGGCGAGGATGAGAGAGCCGGTCGGTGGAAAGGACAGGCCAAGACGGAGTGCGGCATCCACAACAAGAAGTCACGATACGCACAGTATCTTCAAGAATTGCAACGGAAGGCCGAAGAGGAACAGCTGACTGTAGCTCTCGAAAAAGTTGAGAGAGAACAGAAGGCGGAGGTATCTGCATAGATCGTATAGGCGCGCGGTTCTCTATAAGATGGCGACTGGAGACGGCATTTATGGCAGATTTTCATTGCATCTGGTTTCGGTTGCCGGGATCTCGGAAGTTTGTTTGCTTGGGAAAGCATTGCACTGGCGACGGCGTTTCGGTGTAGGATGTATGGTACATTTAGACGTGGGAAGACAAGTCTAGATATTTATTATCAAGAGACTACATGCTCGCGATGGAGTCATTGCGGTTATGATCTCGGGTGGTTTCATCTCATAGTGACTTGTTATTTATATGTGTGACTTACCTAGGAAGAAGTAAATGTGTCGTAGAAGTTGACACCTGCTTTTTGTCAAACGCGGTCAGCCCTTCAATCGGGATAGGCTGCCACTACCTCATTAGGAATGGCAGACCAGCGTATAGCGCCCCTGGATTCAAACAAAGATGCGGGGGGCTGAGTGGAGGGGTAAAGACGTCACACTGGAAACCGGTCCCGTATCCATTGGATGTTTTAGGTGCTTAATCTACATGGTACATACATGTATGTAAATGCTTTAGGTACGTACATAAATACCAACCGTATCAATACACCCATACGATTACCAAAATATAATTTCTTGTTTTTCTGGATATTTCATTGAATAAATACATATATCGAAATAATGATCTTGTTACATAAATACCTATACATCTACCCAAGGACGGAGACCGACGGTGCTTCTTCATGAAGATTTCCTGATACTTTTAGTCTAGTGGTTGACCCTGACCACTCGTTCGACAGTTTTACAGCATACATACCACTCCGAAACGCCTGGCCGATACATTTCTGCGAAATGCCCCCCAAGAATACCTACATAGCTGTATAGTGCAAAATAACAACACCCTTGGATTTTTCTTTGAAGACTAGGCCTTGCCCAAAGTCGAGTCACCCTCCTTTCATTGTCTCGAGATTCCATTTATATCCTTTTATTCTAGAGCGATGATATTTTACTTTGTCTCTGGAGGAGCTGATGCCTCTTTTGGGCCACCTTGCTGGTTCAAGGCAGCCTCCAGGCCGCTAAATAAATCAGGACTTTCAGGCTCGTTCTCTTCTGCTCCTTCCAAGGAGGTAGGTTCCACCTTGGTGTCGATGACTCCTGGAGCTGGTACCATATCGAGAGACGCAGGGGGCACATCTGACGATTTTGGCACCTGGCTTGTCGGTACGCTCACAGCCGCCTCGGGAATATCCTGCTCAGCAGGCCGCTCAAGTTCTAGTGCGGTGGTAGATGGCGGCGAGTGACGTACAGTAGAGATGTCTTCAAAGTGACCGGAACCTATTACTGCTACCGAATCAATAGCCGCGTCCCCTGATTTCTGCGTCTCTTTATGCGCCGTAGACGACTCCGTAACATCGGCACTTTGCTGGCGAGAAACATCTGCCATCTCTACATCTACTTCCGGTCCTGCTGCACCTGGGGATGCGTTAGGGGGAAGCGCTTCAACAGCATCAGCTAACGTTGGGACTGTCGCTAGTGATGTTCCCATCGGTCCACTCTCAGTCGCGGAGATGGAGCATGAAGGATCTCCGTTGCTCGAAAGGAATTTTGGCGACGAATCGGTCGGTGACGTGGTCACAGCCACGACATTCTTGAGCGGACTCCCTTCAAAATGCGACGGCGTGTGCTGCGGAGGAGCATGAGCTGCAGGCAAGGTGAGAGCAGGAGGGGGTGAATATTGCTTTGCAGTTGGAGGCCCCGTTCCGGTTGAGGTGTCCACAGGAGTTACTTCACCGGAGGGTTCAGTCTGGGAAGCTGTTGAAGGGGCTCCTACCATACGCTCAATTTTGGTCTCGCTCTCGGCCCGCTCACCGTCGGGCATCTCGCTGTCATCTTCGTCGCCCTCATCGCCATCCTCTCCTTCTTCTCCGTCCTCTTCACCGTCGTCTCCCTCATCATCATCGGCCATTTCGCTGTCCTGATTCTTAACTTCCGATTGGCCGCCGGCTCTGATGTCCTAATAACCGTTAATACATAATAAGACGGCAAATCGAGGCTAACTTACGCTATTTTCGGGACCGTTTTGTTCAATGCCACTCGAAGCGGCGTCTAAAGCTGTATTTGTTGCGCTTGACTGTGTACTTGCCGGCAATGGTAGCTTCTTCTTCCGTCCCCGGCCAGGACCTTTAGGCTTCCTTTTAGGTGGTGGTGGCCGTCTTCGGACCGGTGTTGCGGCAACGGATGCGTCCGCATTGGCAGCAGGATTAGGTGCTGGCACTACTGTGGTCGATATGATTTCTCCATCTACATGTTGGCCTTCAGTCAACGTAATCTCTTGTGTATAGGGATTTCCAGCTGCGTCGATGCGCCGGACAGTAGCTTTCGTTATAGTAGGACCAGACGTCGCGCCGACTGGGAGGTTTGAAGACAGCGTGATGACGCCTTTCCTCCGCTTAGCCAAGTGCGAGATGGTTGGGCCTTCGGCATTCCGGGCGACTTGCTTCCAAACCTTGACTTGATAACCTTTGGTGCTTGGGTCCTCTTCCTTCTTTTCTGGTTTCTCGGCCAGCGCTGCATCTGCGTCGACCTCTTCTTCTTCAGCAGGCGGCGGTCTTTTATATAACCTCCCGGAGCGCGCTGCCCTTAGCAGCTCTTGCGTATGTGTCGGCAGCAGATGCGAGTCTTTCGGCATGCCATGTGGAAGTTCAATGGCCCATATATCGTTCTTTTGAGTTGTGTCGGCCGGTGCCGGCGGCGCAATCTTGACCCATTCTTGGCGCCATTGTCTAACGGGTAAACCTACAAGGCAGAATTAGTGATTGCCGGTTTGCGATATGGCTCCTATGATGGACGTCGTGAAGACTAGCATACCCTCGAAATCGTCGTGTTCGACATATCCGCTACGATTTCCTCGCCGCGTTTGGGTATTCTGGCGAAACTAAAATTGGTAGACTGTTAGTTAATTGATGCGGTTCATCAGCCTGGGATACCGTAATCGTACATTTGGAGCCATGAAAACGATGGGCGCGCCTTGGTGGCTTTTTACTCTCTTCAGAATCAATTCAAAACTTCTTCTAAGACTTAAGATGGCCAGTGATCTAAATAAACAGAAGCCGAAGTATTCTGTGACTTAGGAATAGGACAGGTAGTTGTTCCAAAAAGAAGAAGAAAAGACGGAAGTCTATCCATACGACGCAAAAGAGAACCGAGTATGGTTATTATTCGTTGCGCAAACAGAGTCGTGAGTTGAATTTAACGCGATAACAAATCATTTAGCTAAGAATTATTACATAATTAATACGTAAGGGTCCGAGCACCCGGGGCTATATTTATAATAGGTAATTAAAATAAGGTTAATGTTAATAAGGTAATATAAACATATATATAATTAAATAAATTTTTTAAATTTTTTTATATAAATTAATAATTAAATTTAATTTATATTTTTAATTAAAAAATAATTTTATTAAATTTTTTAAAATTATTTTAATTTTAAAAGTTTAAAAAATAATATAAATTTATTAATTATTAATTATTTTATTAATTTAAATATAAAAATATAAAAGTTAATTTAAAAAAACTTTAAAATTAAATAAATATTAATAATTTTAAATATATAAATAAAAGTTTTTAATAATTATAATAATATTTATAAAAAATTATATAATATTTAACTTTTATTAAATAATTAATAAACTTTATTTATTTAATAAAATTATTTAAAAAATATTTATATAATATTAAATTATATTTAAATTAATTATTAACTTTTTTATTTTTAATATAATTAATTAAATATATTTATTAAATTAAATAAATATAAATTTAATTAAAAATTTTATAATTTTTAATTTAATAAATAATAAATATTAAATTTTATTAATAATTATAAAATAATTATAAATTTTATTTATATTATTTATAATTTACTTTACATTTAATTAAATAATTTTTAATATAATTAAAATTTTTAAATTATTATTTTTATTATATAATATAATATTAAATAAGTTATATAATATTAAAAATTTTATCGCGTTATATATTTATTACTTTTTAAAATAACTTTATAAATATTAATTATAATATTATATAATTTAAATAAAATAATAAATAACTTAATTATATATAAAATAACTTTAATTATATTATTTTATAATATTTTTAATTAAAGTTATTTAAAATTTAAAGTAAAAAGTTTTTTAAAAAGTTTATATAATATTTTTTTCGCTTTTATTTAATAATAAAGCTTTTATAAAAATTTTAAATAATTTTAATTATACCTTTATAAAAATAATATTAAAAAAGTTATTAAAATATATATAATATATTTTACTTTAAAATTTTACTTATAATATAATATAAAAATAAATATTATATAACTTATTTAATATTACTTTTAATTTATATTTAAATTAATTATTAATTTTTAATTATTTTAATATAATTAATTTAATATATATTATTAATTAAATAAAATATTTTTAAATTATAATTTTTAAATTTATTAATAAAAATAATAATTAATTTTAATTAAAAAAGTAAAATTTTTAAACCTTTTTTTATTTTTTAAAAATTAACTTTATTTTTTATTTAAGCTTAAATTTAAAAGATTTTTAAAATATAAAAAAAGTTTAAAAAACTTTACTTATAAAAAGTTAATTATAAAGGTTTTAAATTAAGTTTTAAATTAAAAATAAAGGTAAAAAAGGTATTATTTTAATTAAAAGTTAAATTTATAACTTTTAAATTTTTTTATTTTAATATTTTTAATTATTTATTTAATCATTATTTTTTTAATTTTTAATTTTATAATTATTATTATTACGTTATTATAATTACGTGATAAAATTTATACGTAATTATAATTATATATTTTTTATTAAAAATAATTAATTATTAAAGCTTATAACTTATATTAAAACTAACTTTATTTAAATAATTTTATTATATAATTATTATAATAATAATATTTTTTATATTTATATTTATTTAATTAATAATTTTAATTTATAACATTTAATGTTTATTTTTAAAACGGTAAATTAATTAATTTCCTTATTACTTTAAATTTTTTTAACTTATAATAAATTTTTAAAAAAGTTTATTTTAATTTTTTAAAGTTATATTAATAACTTTATAATTAATTATTTTAATTATTTTATTATTAATTAAAAATAATAATAAAAGTAAATTAAAATAAATTATTATTATTATTATTATTATTATTATTATTATTATTATTATTATTATTATTATTATTATTATTATTATTATTATTATTATTATTATTATTATTA
>KZ112658.1:0-40869 GCA_002120305.1 Hypoxylon sp. CO27-5 | reverse complement strand
ATTTATTTATTTATTTATTTATTTATTTATTTATTTATTTATTTATTTATTTATTTATTTATTTATTTATTTATTTATTTATTTATTTATTTATTATTTTTTTTAATTTTTTACCTTATATAAAATTCGAACTTAAACTTAAATTTTTAATTTTACGATTATTATTATTACGTTATTACGATTACGTGATAAAATTTATACGTAATTATAATAATATACTTTTTAATTTTAAAACCTTTTTTTTAATCTTTAATAACTTTTTAATAAAAGGGGCTAGTCACGTGTATCGTATATTATTCGAATAAAAATTTAAATGTTTATTTATTTATAATTTTTTTAAATTTTTAAATAAAAGATTAATAAAGATATTAAATTTTATATATATAAAAGTTATTAAGCTTTAATAGCTTTAAAAGCTTTAATAGCTTTAATGGCTTTAGTGGCTTTAATGGCTTTAATAGCTTAAAGCTTTAATGGCTTTAATGGCTTAAAGCTTTAGTGGCTTTAGTGGCTTAAAGCTCTAATGACTTTAATGGCTTAAAGCTTTAAAGCTTGTGAAAAAGCTTTCGAGACTTTCAAATTAACCCTATCATTTCGAACTCAATTATCTCGAGAAATAAAATAGCTACGATCGTGCACTTAAGACCAAAATGTGCGTATTTAAATGCGCTATTTAATGGTATTTTTTTCATTTTTATAGGCTTAGAATTAATAAAGCATTAATTTTATAAAGATTAAAGGTCTTTTTTATTTTCCTTTATTAATTACTTATTAGTTTTTTATTAATTACTTATTAATTACCTTATCATTTCCCATAGTAATTTTCAAATCGAGTTTTAGCGTAAAAAACCTTCGGTTAAGATAATAATTAAAGTAAATATAATAAAATAGTTATATTTAAATTAAAATAAAATTTAATTAAAATAAAAGCATTTTTAAATATTATATATGTAAAATATATAAGGTTTATATATATTTAATTAATTAATTATATATTATAATAATATTAAATATTTAATATAAAATTATTAAAATTAGGAAAAAAAACTAAAATTAAATAATTTAACTTAAGTAAAAAAGTATTAATTTCTTAATTATATTAAATAATATTTAAAATAAAAGCGTTATACGTTTATATTATCGCTTAAATGTTAATGTAAAGTGTTATTTAAAAAGTAATAATAAAAAATATATATAAACTAATAATATACTTTAAATAATAATAATAATAAAAATAAAAATAAAAATAAAAGAAAGTAATAATATAATTAAAGTATTATTTAATAAATTAATAAAAATAATAAAGGAAAATAATAAAAGTAAAGTAAAAAAATATAAAAAGAAAATTTAAAAATAATTTATAAGCTTATATATATTAATATAATAAAAAGCGATAATATATTAAATTTAAAAATTTAAATAAAATAAAAAAGCTAATTATAATAATAAAAGTTAATTTACATTAAATAATAATAAATAAATGTAATATTATAACCTATGTTAAAAGTTAAATGTTTAAAATAAAGCATAACCTTAAGGCTTATATACCTTATAAGTTTTATATATAAATAAAAATTATATGTTATATTATAAGTTTTTCCCCTTTTTTAGCTTAAAATATATAAATTAATCTTAATAATTAAAGCTAAGCTTTTAACCTTTTTAATAATATATTATATTATTTTAAGCTTACTTTATTAAGTTAAAAAAGTAATTAATAATATTTTATACCCTTTTATAAAATCGACTTATAAATTAATAATAACTTTAATAAAGCTTTAAATTTTTTAATTAATAGCTAATAATATATAAATATTTAATTAATTAACAAAGATAATTTAAAACTTTAAAAATGTTATAAAAGTAATAAAAATTACTAAGAAAAAAGTATAATTTAATTACTAACTAATTAATAAATATTTATTATAATATAAAAATCGTGTGTAACTTTTATTTAAATAAGTAATAATAATTATTAACCTTTTAAAAGTATAACGTTTAAACTAATATATTTTAATTAATAATAATAAGGAAATAGTTAACTTAGTTATAACCTTATAAAACCTTAATTATAAGTAATTTAAAACTTATTATTTAAAAAACAAACTTTTTCGGTTTAACTTTATTATATTAAAAATAATATACTTTAAAAACCTTACCTTTTAATTTAAAAAACTTTTAATAAAGTATGGAAAAAAAGAATAACCTTACCTTTTTATTTAACTCGATAACAAAGTTAAGTAAAACTTTATAAACATTAAACATTATAAACATTAAAATATTTAAGCAAATGGTAATAAACTTTAATAATAAACAAATGAATTATTAATAATTTATAAGAAATTAATGTTATTTTAATTATATAAATTTAAATAAATATAATTATTAGAAATTTTAATTAATGAATTTTAATGGTTATTAATTTTATAAATAAATTTAAAAAATTAATAATTAAAAAGGCTTAATTAAATGAAAAATTAGTTAAAAAGTATTAAAAAATAATTATAATAAATAAGTTAATTAAAAATAATAAAGTTATAATTATAAAAAGGTTATAAAGTAAAAACGTAATATTTATATTTAAACTTAATATTATTATATATAAAAAAGTAAAAATAAACGTAAAAAGCTTTTAAAACTAAAATAATAAGTATAAAATAATTATTTATAATAATAGTTAAAAGCTTTAAACCGGATAAATTATAATATATATATATATATATATATAATATTTATCAAGTTTTTTTAAAAAAAATTAAAATATATAATTTAATTATAATAAAAGGGATTAAATTAATATATTATAAGAATTTTAAAGTAAAATATATTATTTTTATTTTATACGTTAATTTAAAAAGTAAAAATCTTTTAATATAAGCTTTTTTCTAAAAAAAAAGTTAAGGCTAAATAATATTTTAAATGTTATAAATTTAAATATAAAATTAAATATTATAAAAAATAAGTTAAGTATAATAAGTATTTAAAATTAATTTATAAAAGAAATAATTATAATTGTTAAAAAATATTTACATATTATAATTATAATAAAAAGTATATAATATAAAAAGTTAAGTATAAAATAGTTTAAAAGGTTAAAAAAAGTTAAAAAAGCTTATATATATATAAACCTTATTAATTTAAAAAAAGAAATATAATTAATGTAATATTTAATATAAAATAATTTATATTTTAAAGATTATAATTTTAAGGATTAAATAAAAGTATATTATATTTAATTTAAAAATAAAAAGCTTTAATAAAATATAATTAAATATTTTATAAAAAGAAAAATTATATAAATTAAAAAGTAAAACTTAAATAATAAATAAATTATTTTTAATATATATTTTCTTTAATAATTTATTAATTATTATTATAAGTTAAAATAAGTTTAAAATTAACTATAATAAAACTATAAAATATAAAAAATTATTATAATTTTAAAAATATATAATAAATATAAAAGTAATTATATTATAAATATTAAAAAGTTAATATAATAATAAATTAATAATGGGTTTAAAATTATATTTTATTAATAATATATTATCATATTTATTAACGATTCGGTTAAAACAACTCATTTAATTAAAGAAAAATATATTATTATTTAAATATAAATCTTATATAAGTAATTAGTAATATGGCTTTTATAGTTTTATTCGGATTAAAATAACATATATTTATTATTTAATTAGCTTTATTAAAAGCTTTCCTTGTAATATATTTTTTAAGTTAAAAAAACACTTTTAAAGCTTATTAAAAAGCTTGTTAAAGAAATAGTTATAATGGTTAATAACTTACCTCTTAAGGTTTATATATCTAATTTAAATATATATACATATAAAAAAAAGTTATTAAATATATATAAAAGGTTAAAATAATATTATAATAATTAATCTATTAATAGTAAAACTTTTTAAAAAAACTATTATTTAAAGTTTATATTTAAAAATAAGTGAGTTACTTATTAACTATCATTTAATTATTATTAAATGATTAAGTCACTTAAAGCTAAAAAAGCTTAAAAGTATTATAAACTTTAAATTAATATATCCTAATAATATTTAAATCTTTAAGAAAAGAAATAATTAATTAAATCTTTAACTAATTAACTTTTAAGTAATTATATTATTAAGCCATTTCTACTCCTTATATTTTATTTCTAACTTAACCTTAAACTACTTTTACTTAGGCATTTAATATTAAGTTTTAATTACTTTAACTACCTTTTTACTTAGAAAATTTCAAAGCTACTTATCCTTTATTTCTTATATAGTGTATTTAAGCCTTTTATATTTACTTAAAGCTTATAAATAAATATTATTAAAATTAATTAAATATAAGTAATAATATCCATTAAAGCTTTACTTTAAAATAAAAAAGTTAAGCCTTTTAATAAAATATTTAAATAAATCTTAATTTTCTTAATTTTAAATAAAAATTTTAAACCACTTATTATATTAATTTAAAATAAGCATTAATAACCTTAAAGCCTTAACTTTAACTAACTCTATTAACTATTAATTACCCTAAGAAAATTATATATACTTTTTTATTATATAAATAAACTATTATAACTTAAAAAATCCTTAAATTTCTAAAATATTTGCCATAAAAATATATATATAAGCTATTTATTACTATTAATATTATACATATAAATTTACTAAATTATTAAATATTTACACTAACACTTTCCTATATTTAATATATATTATATTAAATATACTTACTTTTAAAAGAGTTAAGCATTATTTAAATAATTTAATAATTTTTTATATAAATAACTTTTAATTAAAATAAAATAATTTAAACTTTATTATTATTACTATAAAAAACATTATAAAAATTATAATAATAATTCAATTTTATATAATAATATATTAAGATAATAAAATATTATATTTAATTAAATATATTAAATAATCTTTATATTAATTTTTATATTTAACCTTAAACTTTTTATGGATAAATATAATAAAAGCTTTAAATTATACTTTCCTTATATCTTTAAAAAGTTACTCTTAAGTGGTAAATTATTCCTTATATACCTTTTTCCTATATTTATTCTTTTCTATTTTTAACTATTATATTGTAAGAACTTTTGGTATAATAATTATAACATGTTATTTATTAAAAATATTAGGATTAATTTAATCCTAAATACTTTAAAAATATACATATATTTGAAATAATATAAACCATTTAAACTAATTCCTACTATTCTTAAGCTTTTAATTAGTTAATAAACCACTTAAAATAATTAAAAAACGCATAAATAAGTCCATTAAAAAAATTAGGCTTTATTAAATTTAATTTAATTTAAAAAAACAATAAGATAAGTTATTTTATATTATTAATTAAATACTTTAATTATAATAAATTATAATATAAACAGAGATTAGGTTTATAATTATTACACTTATTAATAATTTAATTAGAATAGCTTATTTAGTTAAAAAAAATATATTATTATTTAAGTATAAATCTTATACGAGCAATTAGCAATATGGTTTTTATAACCTAATTTAAATTAAAATAACATATATTTACCATTTAATTAGCTTCGTTAAAAACCTTCCTTATAATATATATTTTATTACTTATAAATAAGAAATTATTATATAATATAAAAAAGATTAAAAAAAGTAATTAATAAAGTAAAATAAAATATAATTAGGTTATAATTAATTTATAAATTATTATAAAAAAGGTTATAGTTTAATTAATTTATATTAAGTTATAAGGTATAATAAAATAAAATTTAATTTTTATATTAATAAATAAAACAATAATAAGATAAAATATAAGAATAGGTAATTTTAATATACATTATTTATTATAAAATAAAGAAAAATAAATAATTAAAAACTTAAAAAAATTATTTATATTTATATTATATTAATGGCTTATTTTTATAACGTTTATAAGTATAATTATTAAAAAATAATAAAATTAAAAAACTTTATATTTAATTTAATATAAATAAATAAGAAAATATATAATATATTATTTAAAGTATTAAGTTAAAAAGGGTTTAATTATATAGTTTAAAAATTATTATATATTTTACAAATAAATTAATAATAAAATTTAAAAAGAATTAAATAAAAAATAATTTATTTTAAAAAACTTTAATATATTAGTTAAAATAAATAAATATATGTAGTATTTAATAGTAAAATTTCAAATAATAATAATAATAATAATTTTAAAATAAAAAATACTTTATATAAAGATAATATAATAATAAAATGTAAAGGTTAAAATAGTTAAAAAATAAATAATTAAATAAAAATAAAAATAAGTAATTTAATATATAAATAAGTTATAAGATTAATTAAAACAAAATAATAAAGTTTTTAAAAGAATTGTTTTTAAAGTAAAAAGAAATTATTTTAAAAAGATTTTAATAAAAGCTTTAAATAATAATAAAAAATTATAAGCCTTAAAAAGATAAATAAAATTAAAAAGTTAATAATTATAATAAAATAATTAATTATTTATATTAAGGAAAAGCTTTTTTAAAAAAATTACAAGTGTAAAACCATTAAAATAATATATATTATTATTAAAATACTTTTTCCTTTATCCCTAAATTAACTTATTAAATATATTAGTTAAGGATTTAAAAAATATCTTTAAAATAAAATTTTTAATATATTAAAAACAATAAAATAAAAGTAAATAAAAGAAATAATTAAAAATATTAAAGCTTAAAAAACCTTTAATAAAAATAAATTATTAATAAAGTTTATTAAAGTTTATAAAAAGTTAGTATATTATACTTTAGTTATTATTATTATATAAAATTTTATGTTTAATTATTATTTAAAAAGTTTTTAAAAAGTTTTAATAATGGTATTATTTAAACTTAAGAAATTAATAAAAGAAAAAACCTTTTTAAAGGTATATAAGTTAATTAATCTTTAAATATTATAGGAAAGTTAATAAAAAATTATAATAATATAAATAATTATTATAATAAAAGTAAAATATTTGCTATTTAAAGAATAAATAAAAAATAAAGTTTATAAATTAATGAAAATAATAATTTAAATAGTAGCAAAGGAAATGCATTTTATATAAAAATATAATGATATAGTTTTATTTTTTAATTAAATATTTTTAAAGTATTTAATAATATTATCTTATATAAAATATATTATATATTAAAAAGAAAGACTTTTTATAAAAAGTTATAAATTAAATTAAAAGTTTTATAATAAAAAGGGAAATATAATTAAGTTTTAATAATAAAATAATAAAAAATTATTAAATTATTAATAAAATATTATAAGATTTTTTATTCTTATTAATATTATTTATCCTTTATATTATTATATTAAATAAAAAGTTAAAGTAAAAAATTATTTTAATAATTAGCTTTATAAATAATATTAACCTTTTAATAGCTTTAAAAATATTAAAAAAAATTATAAAAAACTAAAAAAAAACTTATAAATTTTATAAAAATTAAATAACTTATTATAAAATAACTTTTATATTATATAAAAATAAGTTAATATACTTTATATAAGCTTATTCCTTTAAGAAATAAAAGATAATATTTAAAAATATTAATGTTAAATTTTTAAAAAAATATTTACTTTTTAAAAATTTAACTTAATAAAAAGCTATAATAATAATAATATACCATTTTAAAACTTATAATTAATATATAAGGTTATAACATTTTATAAGTTAAAGAAATTTATATTAAAGTTATATAAAATATTATAACTTATAATGTAACAGTTTAATATATAATTAATAAAATAAGTAAAGTTAAAAAAATTATAAATAATATATATAAAGTTACATTTATAATATAATTTAAAAGTAAAATAAAATATTTATTTATTAACTTATATTTAAATATATAAGTGGTTAAGTTTAAGTTTAAAGCTTAAATTAATAACTTTAATAAAATAATAAAAAAAGTAAAAAATAATAATTATATAATTAAAAAAAACTTAAATAAAATAAAAAAAGCTATTATATATAAGTTAAAAGTAAATTAATAATAATTTGCTTTAATTATAATAATAAAGTAAAATGTTTTTAACTAATAAAGTGGTTAATTAGTAAGAATTACTTAAAAATATGCTAATAAAAAAGTAAAAAAAAAAGCATATATAAAAGTAAAAAACCATTAAAATATATTTATATTAATAACCATTTTAAAAAAAAATTAAAAATTAAGGAATAATATTATAAGTTATATAAATATAAAGTAATAACTTTAATATAAATATATATAAAAAATTAAGCTTAAAATGTTTTTATTTAATAAACAAATATTTAATATTATTACACTTAAATATAAGTATAAAAACCATATATTATATAATTATAAAATACTAATAATATATTTATATAAAACAAATGCTTTATTAATAATTAAAGCTTAAGGCATTAATTACATAAAAAATTATAAAAAAGTATTAATAAACTTAAATAAAATAAAAACTATTATTAAATAATTTTTAAGAGAAAAACTATTATTAATATATAAGGTAACACTTTTATTAATAATAATAGAAAAAATATAAAAGGTTAAATAAAAAAATAATAATATATTATTATATTATTAATAGCAAATAAAATTAAATAAATTTATAATTTTAATAAAATAAAAGTTTAAATATAAATAACATTAATAGTAATAATAATAATAATTATAGCTTTAATTTTTAACTTTAATTTAAAATTTTCCATTAAAAATATAAAAGTAAGTTATAAATATAATATCTTTTATATTTTCTAACTTATTAAAAATAACTTACTTTACTTTTATATAAAATTAAATTTTTATTAACTTTTAATGTTAATACTTTTTATTTTTAAATAATAATTAATACTTTAAAGCTTTATAATAAATAATTTTATTATATTTAATTTATAATAAGTTAATAATTAACTATTAATATAATATTAAAACACTTATATTAAAATAATCGTTTTATAAATGTAAATGTAAAAAATAATATTATTAGCTTTATATTTATTATATATGTAAAGTTAAACTAATTACTTTATTTATTATATATAAGTAAAAGTAATAAGTAATAAACATTAGGTTTTATTAATAGTTATAAAGTAATTATAAACTTAACTTATATTAATTATAATTTAGTTTTATATAATTTAGCTTTACTTTTAATATTATAACTTATTTTACACTTAATTAAATAATCCTTAATAAAAAAGTTATATAATAAGTTAATTTAATATAAGTAAAATTAAAAAATAAATGGTTTATAATTAATATAATAACGTTTTAATACTTATGTAAATATTAATATCGATTATTTATATGTTAAATTTGTTTTTTATTATTAATAAAAATATTAAAATAAATAAACACTTTATTTATTTTAAAAGAAATATAAAGGCAAAAATATTATCTTTTATATTAAATATAAATTAAATAAAAATAAAATTAATAACACTTTTAAAACGTTATTAAATAAGTTAAAAATTATATATATTATTATAAAAATACCTTATATAAGTATAATAGTTATAAATAACTAAAAAAGCTTAGTTAAAATATAATTAAAAATAATTTTACATTTTATTTTAAGTTTATACACGTTATAAATAAACTAATTATAAATCGTATATAAAACGTAAAAATTTACTTTATTTTTTTAAGTAATAATAATATAATTATTAATTATAATAAAGATATTTTAAAGGTAATTTAAAGGTTTTAAGTTAAAAATCGTTAAAGAAAAAAATAAAAAATATTAAAAAAAGTTATTTATAACTATTTATAAAAATAAATAATTATTATATATATAAAATTAAATAATAAAGATTTAACAACTTTTAAATATTATTAAAATAATATTATTAATTAACTAAATAATAGCTTTAATTAAAACTTTTAATAAAAAAAAGTTAATTTTAAAAGGTAAATAAAACTATTTAAACGAATAATTATTAAAATAATAATGTATTAATAACGTTTTAATATAATATAATTATTATCTTTTAATATTTTAAAAGTATATAAAAGCTTAAAGCTTTTATTAATAATAATAATTTTATTTTTCTTTATTTTTTTTATTTATTTTTATTAAAAAGGTAAGCTTTTAAAATAAAAAGGTAATAAATAATACGATCGCATAATATAAGCGAAAAAATATTAAAATAAAATAGGTTTTTTTTAATAAAGTATAATTTTTACTTAAAGATTTATTA
This sequence comes from Hypoxylon sp. CO27-5, assembly GCA_002120305.1. Lineage (NCBI taxonomy): Eukaryota > Fungi > Ascomycota > Sordariomycetes > Xylariales > Hypoxylaceae > Hypoxylon > Hypoxylon sp. CO27-5. Next base: position 30,654 of record KZ112658.1, on the reverse strand, counting down.
CGTAATAATATTATACGCTTTTATAAAGTAAATATTTACTTTAAAATAATTTTATATATATAAATATATAACGTAAAAATAATAATAATAATAATAAAGTAATATTAAACGAGTTATATTATAAGAAAAGCTTTTAACAAAGCTAATTAAGTAATAAATATACGTTACTTCGATTTAAATAATTATAAAAGCCACATTGTTAATTACTTATATAAGATTTACACTTAAATAATAATATATTTCCTTTTTAATTAAATAAGCTACTTTATTTATATCGTTAATAAGTGTTATAGTTATAAACTTAATTTTTACTTATATTATAATTATAATTAAAACATTTAATTAATAATGTAAAATAGCTTATTTTATTATTTTTTTAAATTAAATTAAATTTAATAAAGCTTAATTTTTTTAATAAACTTATTTATGTGTTTTTTAATTACTTTAAGTAGTTTACTAATTAATTAAAAGTTTAAAAGTAATAAAAACTAGCTTAAATGGTTTATATTATTTCTAATATATATATGCTTTTAAGGTATTTAAGATTAAATTAATTTTAATACTTTTAATAAATAATATGTTATAATTATTATATTAAAAGCTTTTATAATATAATAGTTAAAAATAAAAGAAAATAAATATAAGAAAAAAATATATAAGAAATAGCTTAATACTTAGGAATAATTGTTTAAAAAAATTAAGGAAATATAACTTAAAGCTTTTATTATATTTACTTATAAAAAGCTTAAGGCTAAATATAAGGATTAATGTAAAAATTACTTAATATGTTTAATTAAACATATTATTTTATTATTTTAATATATTATTATATAAAATTAAATTATTATTATAGTTTTTATAATACTTTTTATAACAATAATAATAAAGCTTAAATTACTTTATTTTAATTAAAAGCTATTTATATAAAAAATTATTAAATTGTTTAAATAATATTTAACTTTTTTAAAGGTAAGTATATTTAATATAATATATTTTAAATATAAAAAAGTATTAACATAAGCATTTAATGTTTTAATAAATTTATATGTATAGTATTAATAATAATAAAAAGCTTATATATATACCTTTATAATAAATATTTTAAAGATTTAAAGATTTTTTAAGTTATAATAGTTTTTTTATATAATAAAAAAGTATTTATATTTCTTTTAAATTAATTAATAATTAGTAAAGTTAATTAAAGTTAAGGCTTTAAGGCTATTATTATTTACTTTAAATTAATATAATAAGTGGTTTAAAATTTTTATTTAAAATAAAGAAAATTAAAATTTATTTAAGTATTTTATTAAAAGGCTTAACTTTTTTATTTTAAAGTAAAGTTTTAATAAATATTACTACTTATGTTTAATTAATTTTAATAACATTTATTTATAAGTTTTAAGTAAATATAAAAGGCTTAAATATATTATATAAGAAATGAAAAATAAATAGCTTCGAAATTTTTTAACTGAAAAATTAATTAAAGTAATTAAAGTTATATATTAAACGCTTAAGTAAAAATAGCTTAATGTTAAGTTAAAAGTAAAATGTAAAAAGTAAAAATGGCTTAGTAATATAATTATTTAAAAGCTAATTAGTTAAAGATTTAATTTATTACTTTTTTTCTTAAAAACTTAAATGTTATTAAAATATATCGGCTTAATATTTATAATATTTTTAAACATTTTTAGCTTTAAATGGTTTAATTACTTAGTAATAATTAAATGGTAATTAATAAATAACTTGTTTATTTTTAAATGTAAACTTTAAATGGTAATTTCTTTAAAAAGTTTTATTATTAATAAATTAATTATTATAATGTTATTTTAACCTTTTATATATATATTTAATAACTTTTATATATATATTTAATAACTTTTATATATATATATATATATATATATATATATATATATACTTAAATTAAATATATAAACCTTAAAAGGTAAGTTATTAGCCATTATAATTGTTTTTTAATAAGCCTTTTAATAAGCTTTAAAAGTATTTTTAAACTTAAAAAATATATTATAAAAAAAGCTTTTAATAAAGTTAATTAAATGGTAAATATATATTACTTTTATTTAAATGATTATAAAAGCTATATTATTAATTGCTTATATAAGATTTATACTTAAATAATAATATATTTTTTTAATTAAATAAGCTGCTTTATTCGCATTGTTAATAAGTGTGATAAGTTATATAATATTTACTTTTACACCGGGTTATAAGTAAAATTTTAAAAGTAAAGCCTTAACTTTACATTTAAATAACTTCGTAAATATTAATCGTAACGTTATATAATTTAAATAAAAAAATAATTAACTTAAATACATATATTTTAATTAAAGTTACACTTTAATATAATATTTATAATTAAAATTATTTAAAGTTAAACTTAAAAAATCTTTTAAAAAGGTTATGTAATACTTTTTTAACATATTTAATAAAGCTTAAAACCATTAAAAATATTATATAAAAGCCTTAAAAGCTTTAAAAGCTTTTATTATTAAAAATAATTAAAAAAAAGTATTATATAAGCTTATTTAAAAACCTTTTAACTTTAACTTTAAATAGCTTTAATTATAAATATTACATTATAATATAACTTAAGTTAAAATATATATAATTAAATTAGCTATTTTCTTATTTAAATTATATAACGTTATAACTAATACTTATTAAATTATTTAAATTTAAAGTTAAATAATAATTTAATAATAAGCCATTTAAAAAAGCGATAAATATATAACGCGGCGAATTTTTTCATATTATATAACCCGTTTAATATTACTTTAATAAAAGCTTAAATATTATAAATGTTATTATTATTATATAAAAAACTATAATATATATATATATAATTTTATTTATTTATACGTAAAGTTAATTTTTATTATTAATAAAATTTAACCGTTTTATATATTATTTATTATTATATAATATTAATAACTTATAAATAATAATAATAATAATAATAAAATAATTAATTAATATATTTATTAAAAACTATATATATTATTATAAAAGTATTTTATATAAGTATAATAGTTATAAATAATTTAAAAAGCTTAGTTAAATATATAATTAAAAATAATTTTATATTTTATTTTAAGTTTATATACGTTATAAGTAAATTAATTATAAGTTATATATAAAATATGAAAATTTACTTTATTTTTTAAAGAATAATAATATAATTATTAGTTATAATAAAAGTGTTTTAAAGGTAATTTAAAGGTTTTAAGCTAAGGAATTATTAAGGAAAAAAATAAAAAAATATTAAAAGAAAAAAGTTATTTATAACTATTTATAAAAATAAATAATTATTATATATTTAAAATTAAGTAATAAAAGCTTAATAATTTTTAAATATTATTAAAATAATGTTATTAATTAATGAAATAATGACTTTAATTAAAAACTTTAATAAAAAAAAAGTTAGTTTTAAAAAGTAATAAAACTATTTAAATAAATAATTATCGAAATAATAACTTATTAATAACGCTTTAACATAATATAATTATAAGCCTTTAATATTTTAAAAGCGTATAAAAGTTTAAAGCTTTTATTAATAATAATAATTTTATTTTTCTTTATTTTTTTTACTTATTCCTAATAAAAAATAAGCTTTTAAAATAAAAAAGGCGTAAATAATATAATTACGTAATATAAACGAAAAAACATCGAAACGAAGTAAGTTTTTTTTTAATAAAATACGATTTTTATTCGAGGATTTATTAAGTAATAACATTATATACCTTTATAAAATAAATATTTACTTTAAAATAATTATATATATATAATAAGCGATAAGCATTAGGTTTTTTTAACAGTTATAAAGCAGTTATAAACTTAACTTATATTAATTGTAATTTAATTTTACGTAGCTTAGTTTTACTTTTAATATTATAACTTATTTTACACTTAATTAAATAATCCCTAATAATATATATAAACATATAACGTAAAAATAATAATAATAATAATAATAATAATAATTAATAAACTTATTAATTAATAAAAAATATATTAAAAATAATTAATTATTAAAACTTATCACTTATATTAAAGTTAATTTTATTTATATAACTTTATTATATAATTATTATAATAGTTTTATTTTAATAATAATACTTTTTACACTTATATTTATTTAATTAATAATTTTAATTTATAATATTTTTTAATAAAAAACTAATTATATATATTTTATATTATTTAAATAAAAATTTATATTTATATTTACTTATAGTTTTTTTTAAATTTTTTTAAAAAATTAATAAAAGTATTAAATTTTATATATATATAAATTATTAAGCTTTAATAACTTTAATAGCTTTAATAGTTTTTTTAAAAAAAACCTTTATATTTAACCTTTAATATTTTAACTTAAAAGTATTATATTATCGTATATTTTAAACTATTAAATAAAAAATAAAGTTATTTATTTAATAATATAATTTTCATTTTTATTTTAATAAGTTTAAACTATTTTTTAAAAAAATTTATACTTTTTTAATTATAATCATTTTAATTAATTAAAATTAATTATTACCTTTATTAGTAAATTTAAAAGTTATAATTTAAAAATATTTTATAATTTTTTAAAATAATTATACTTTATTTTTTTAAATTACCTTTTTTATTTAAATTTTGTGGGCAAAGGAGTTATTGTACGCTTTGATGTAAACTGATAAAGAAGTATAGGTTAATGCCTTAAATAAAACGAAGTTTTGTTTAAGTGCATTAAAGAGATAGATTAGTATTAATACCTTAGAGGTAAAGCTTAGGTTATTAGATTAGAATTTAAAATCTTAATCATTCGTTTAATCGTAATTGCTCTTAAATTTATATTTATTTAATTTAATAAATATATTAAATTAAATATATTTTAAAAAAGCTAATAATTAATTTAAATATAATTTAATATTATATAAGTATTTTTAAATAATTTTAAAAGTTAATATATAATAAAAATAATAATTTAAAAAGTTTTAATTAAAAATTATATAATTTTTTATTAACTTTTTAATTAAATTTATTTTTATTTAATTTAATTAAAAGTAATATTAAACGAGTTATATATTATTAAAAAGTTCGCTACGTTATATATTTATTACCTTTTAAAATAACTTATTATTAAAACATTATTTAACTTTATATTTAAATAACTTTGTAAATATTATTTATAATATTATATAATTTAAATAAAAAATAAATAACTTAATTATATATAGTTTAATTAAAATTACATTATAATATAATATTTATAATTAAAAATATTAAAAATTAAAATAAAAAAGCTTTAAAAAAAGCTTATATAATATTTTTTTTAAATATTTTTTAATAATAAAGCTTTTAAAACTTTTATATAACACCTTTTTTAATAGTTTTAAGCTTTATTAAATATATTAAAAAATATTTTATAACTTTTTAAAATAACTTTTTAAGTTTAATTATAATGTTATAAGTTATATTAAAAGTTAAATGTTTAAAGTAAAGTATAAGCTTAAAGCTTATATACTTTATAAAGTTTATATATAAATAAAAGTTACGCGTTATATTATAAATTTTTTTCTTTTTTTTCCTTAACTTAAAATACGCGAATTAACCTTAATAATTAAAGTTAAACCCTTAACTTTTTTAACGATATATTATATTAACCTTAAATAATTTTAATTATATCTATTATATTATAATATAATTAAAACTAATATATATATAATTAAATTATTTATTTTTTATTAAAAATATATAATATTATAAATAATAATTATAAAATTATTTAAGTATAAAATTAACATTTTATTTTTAAATTTTACTTATAATTTAACGTAAAAAAATATTATATAACTCGTTTAATATTACTTTTAATTAATATATTAAAATATAATCACGTAATATTAAATTATATAATACGTTTTATATTTTAAATAAAAATAAAGTTAAAGTAATATACTTTATAAAGTTATTTTTATATTTAAATTAAAATATTATTTAATTAATTTAAAACTAATTTTACTTAAAATAAATTATATAATTATTTATATTTTATTATATACGTAATAAACTTTATTTATTTTATAAAATATATTAAATTAATTATATTAAAAAATAAAAAAGTTAATAATTAATTTAAATATAATTTAATATTATATAAGCATTTTTAAATAATTTTAAAAAATTTAATAAAACTTTTAATAAAACTTTTAATATTATTTATTATATTTATTTAAACGATTTAATATTTAATTTTATTATAATATTAATACTTATAATATATTTAAATTATTTTTAATTAATTAAAAAAATTATATATTAAATATTTTATTTTAAAATATTTTTAAAAAATTATTTAATATATAATTATAAAATTATAAAATAATATAAATAAAATAATTTTAAAAATTTAAGCTTATAATTATATCGTTTATATTTTTTAATAATAAGTTTAATAAATTAATATTTATAAATTAATAAAAATAATAAGTTTTATATATTATATATTTTATTTTAAATAATTTTTTAAAATTATTTAATATATAATTATTAAATTATAAAATTATTTAAAAATAATTTTTATATTAAAATTTATTAAATATAATTATTTATAATTAAAAATAATATTAAAGTTTTAAATTATTTTATTAATTATTTTATTAATTAATTTTAAAAAGTTTTAACGTAAAAAACTTTTAATTAAAATAATTTAAACTTATTAAAATAAATTTATATTACCTTTTAAAAATAACTTAGCTATTAACTTAAGTATTAAAAAAGTGCTTAAGTAAATCGTAAATTTATTTTAATACTTAGTTTTTTAATTCGATTAATAAGCTACGCCTTTTAAGTTATAATTATTAATCCGTGCCATTATATTTATAAGGCATTTATAGCTTAATAATTAAATTAAAGTTTAAGTTAACTTTACTTAACTTAAAGTTATTTAATTAAAAATATATATATCTTTTTAAAATATTTATTTTAAATAGCCTTATAATTTAACAATTATATATTAAATAGCTTTAAAAAAATAATTTTAAAGTAAAATATATTAAATACGAAACTTTTTATCTTTTTTTTATATTTATTAAGCTTAATTTAAATATATTATAGCTATTAAAGAAAAAAAATTTCTTAATTATAAACGTTAACTTTAACTTAAATTTAATAAAATACCTTATTTATATTTTTTTATAATTTAATAATTACATATTAAATAACTTTAAAAAATATTTTAAAATAAAATATTTAATATATAAAACTTCTTTTTTTTTATTAATTAATTAAAAACAATTTAAATATATATATTAAACGTTAAAACTATTAAAGTTATAATAATATTAAAAACATTTAATTAATTATATTAAAAGTTTTTTATTAAAAGTAATTATATAATATTAAATTATATTTAAATTAATTATTAGCTTTTTTATTTTTTTAATATAATTAATATTTAATATTTATTTAATTAAATAAATATAAATTTAATATATATTTAATAAAAAAGTTAATAAAAAAGTTAATAATTAAAAAATATTAATTTAAGTTAAATTATTTTAAATTATATATTTAAAAATTTTTATAAAAATTATAATCCTTTTTAATTAGCTTAAAAATTTTATAACGAAATAAGTATAAAGATTTTTAAACTTATGGTTTAAGCTTTATTAAAATAACCGTAAACTTACTTTACATATATTATTTAATAACCTTAAATGTATAGGTAAAATACCTTAAATGTATAAGTTATTTATAATGTATATGAAATAGTATTAGGGATATATTCTTATTTAATTTATATGAGAGCTTATTTAATTTATTATTATTTTAGTATAGTTATTACTTATTAATTATAGTATATTTTAATTATTATATTTATAATATTATATTATTTTCTTTTTTTTAAAGCTATTTTAATGTTAATATTAACGATATAAATTTAAAATAATGGTGGTTTGATTTGTAATTCCTCTTATAATTGTGTTGTTAATTAGAAGTATATTTGTTGTTTAATAATATATTAAAATCGATTTTATAAATTATATATTACTTTGATTAAATTATATGTTATTTTTTGTTAAAATATTTATTTTTTAAGTTATTTGTTAAAGAAATAAGTTATGTTAATATGATTTTAATTAGTGGTTTAAAATGTATGAAAAGGCTTATAATATATATTTAAAATTTGCTTATAAGTAAGGTTTTAATTTTATTGTTAGGAAAAGTTTTAAAGTTAAAGGCTTAAAAAGTGTATATAATTTTAATAAATCTTTTATTTATTATTAATATATTTGTGATTAAAGGTAAAAAGTCTTTAAAAATAATTGTAATAATTGTTAACAAGGATTATATAAATGTAAGTGTTTTTATAAAGGAGCTATTTTATATAAAAAAAGAAAGGATAAATAATATATCATGGTTAAAGAAATAAGTTATAATTATAAATTAAGATTTAATTAGGTTAGTGTTTCTTTTAAATGTTAATAATAAAAGGAAATTAATTTTAATATAATTGTATTAAAGCTTTTTTAAATGGGTTTAATTATAAGTTATTAAATAGTTTAGTTTTTATTAGGTTAAGATTTCAAATTTAATATAATTGATTTTAATATTTAATAAGGTTTAAATTTTAATATTAATGATTTTTTTAATTCTTTAGAAAGTTATGAATTATATATAGTTATAAAATGTTAAAAAATTATAATTATTTTAGTAAATATGTGAAATATTAAAGGTAAATTAAAAGCTCGTATTTAAAGAAGGCTTTTTAATATATAATTATTAATATAAAAGCTTAAAAGATATAAAAAATAGTATGGGATTAATTATTAGGTTAATATTAACCTAGTAATGAAAAGGGTTGTTAAGGTATTTTGGATTTTTAAATGATATATTAAAATGTGGAAAAAAAATCTTAAAGTTTTACTATTTAATAATATATATAAGGTATAATATTATAATATATTTCTTATATATGTTTTTTATATTAATTTAATATTTTTAAGTTAATTAATTTAATATGTTATTATTTAATATTATAAAAATAATGTTTTTATATATAAATTTTCATGTTGTTTTTAATTTATTGTTTAATAAGTTAAAAAATGATTTTTTATAGTATTTAAGTTATTTAAAGTAATTATAAATTAATTATAAAATATTATTATTATTGGTTATTTTAAGTGATTTTTGTAAAGGATTTAAAGAAGTTGTAAATAAAATATTTGATAAAATATTGTAATAGTTATATATGTGGTATATATTTAAAAATATGGCTTATTATATAAAGCTTAAGTGGATATAATTATTTAAAGTTATAAACAAAAAGCTATTTAATGTTAATAAATGATAGTTTATTAGTGATAATAATACCTTTTTAATTAACGGTTAACCCGGTTTTAATCCCCTATTATTTAATAAATAAAAAGATAATAATAAAAATAATAAAAAAGAAAATCTTAACGAAGTATTTGTTAAAAAATAGGTTATTTAAATTATAAGTGAAATGGTTAAGGATATTAAATTAATATTTTTAAAGTTATAGCCATTAATATTTAATATTAGTGATTGGTTAAATTTTTATAATAGCTTTATAAAAGTGTGGAAAGTTGTAATATATGTTAATATAAAAGAAATCTTTTAAACGATATAAAATTTATTAAAAAAATGGTTTAAAAGATAAATATATAAGTTATTATAACTTTTTTTAATATAAGATTTTTATAATAATAGGTTTAATATTTTAATTAAAAAAGGTGTTATTTAAATTTAGCTAATTATATTATAAGGATATTTAAATAAGGTTTAGTATTAGTTAATATTAAATTTTATTTAAATATTATTAATTAATATTAATTTGATTTTTTTAAGTTTTATATATGTTATTTTTTATTTAATTATTGTTTTATTTTAATGATTATTTTAAATTTTTTTATTAATATTTTCTTTTATTATAACATTAATAAATTACTTATTAACTTATTATCTTTTATAATATATTTAATATTATTAATATATTATTTCTTAAGTTTAAAATTATAAAATTATAACTATAAGTTAAATTAAAAGTTTTTATTAATACTTTAAGCGATATGTTTAAAGAAGAAATTATAGCTTAAATATATTATATTGTTAAATATATTAAATGTGTGTTAAGTAAAAGGTTATATATAATATTATAATGTAAAAGGCTAGGTTTATAGCCTTTTTAAAATATTATAAAGTTGGTTTTTTTAAAAATATGTTATATAAGGTTTTATTAATTTCGTTATAATAAATATAGTGTTAATATAAGCTAGTTTATAAAAATTATAACGTTTAAAGGCTTAACGATAAGTTTTAATTGTTTTATAAAGGTTTTTTTATTTGTTAATAAACGTTATTTTATAAGTATATTTTCTTTAAACTTTTATAAGTTAATTTAAATAAGATTAAATTTATTAAAGTGTAAACTTTAAAAATAAATAATATAAGTTGTTATTAATGGTTATATATTAATAAAGTTATTATTTTAATTAAAAAAGAAGTTGTTAAATGAAAAATATTAAATTTAATAGCTTTTTTAAAGCGATAATAATATGTAACTTATTTTAATAGCTTATTATTAAAAGCCTTATAATGTAGCCATTTAAAGCTTAATATTTTAAACTTTAAAATATACGAAATAACTTATATTAAACATATAACTTTTAATTAGCCTTTTAAAAATATAAATTATAATTAATGTTAAATACTTTTTTATAATAAGCTTTTTAAACTTACTTAACGTAAATAAATTAGTTGTAAAATTAAAACTTAATTATAAAAAAAGTTAATAAATGCTTTAAAGTAAAATAATAAAAAATATAAAGCTTAAATTATATAGTTATAATAATAGTTATTAAATTAATAATTATTATAATAATAACCATTATAATATATTAATATATAAATAATTATAACACTTATAATTTTTTATATATTTTATTTATTTGCATTTATCGCTTTTTTTACCACGTTAACCTTTAATTAACTTATACTTATTATTTTAAATATAAATAAGTTATAAAACCTTTATTAAATATTTATATTATTATTTTAAAAACTTATAAACGTTATAAACAAGTTATAATCGCAATTATATTAATAAGAAAATTAAAGAAACTAATTAAAATATAAAAGGTAATAAAAGTAATAAAAATAATAAAACTATTTAAAGTTACCTTATTATTAAAATAAATAAAAATAAATTTATTAAATTTATTATCGCATAAATTACAATAATTAAATTATAATAAATAAATAAAAAAATCAATATATTAATATTATATGTAATATTATACATATGATAATTAAGGTATACTACAATTAATAGGTAATAGCTATGCCAAAATGGTAATAAGTTAAATAAGCTCCCATATAAATTAGGTGGGAGTGTGTCCCTAATACTATCTCACATACATTGTGGATAATCTGTACATTTAGGGTATTTTACTTGTACATTTAAGGTTACCGTATATTATTCGTTTTAATATAAAGATAGCGGGTATTCGTTAATAGGACATCCCTATTAAACAAGGAGTGAAAAATGCAGCTGCTATGGTCGAAATTCTTGCCTTGGATGGGGAGTATATTGTTACGCAATGAATATCTATCTCTCGAGTGTTCCCGTTCTTATGTGGCACGAGGGCCTACTACGTCCACTCTGGAATATCCTACGAGATAGGTGCCTTGAGTGGAACAGATCTTCGGAATGATACATGAGGCAGCCTTGACTCTTCGACACCTCATCACAAATTCCTGTCCCTATAAGCTACGTCTCCAATCCCCTGTCCATAGACACCAGAATCTAGCCCTTCCATTTTTTGCTCACTCTGATGAGCCTTAGTGCTCCCGCTTTGCAGGAGGTCGATGCCGCAAACCTGAAATCGGCCGCGTGCTTGATGTACAATAATGTCATAACAGTACAAAGACCAACGCGACGTGTAGAAGAGGGAAGAGGCGAAGGGCCGAGGGTGGTCGAAGTATCCCTATCGTTGGTAGCATATGCTACCGCGCATTGTAGCGTTAGTCCCATCTATGAGCAATTAGTGACCATTTTCCCTATTCATATTGGCAAGCCTTTTTTTCCCCCTTACCCTGTATCTTTATGTCGCGCAATATCTCCGGACTTCCCGCTCTGCTTGCCCTGTTGTTGGGAATAGTTAGCGATCGCATTTAGTAGTGATCGGTGGAGACTGCGAATAACATACCGACATTCCACCCTCGACCACTAATCGATCTAACTGGTAGAATTTGCTAATGACCGTTTGGCGCTATATAGAGGAGACTGCTCTTAGCTGGTGTTCATTATCCCGCGCCACATTACCCGCCATGTCTAAGGTAATTCGAAGAGTAACAGCAGATATAAATCCCATACCTTCATCACTTGCAGCTCCTTGAGCCCCTTCTGTATGAGGCTTTGTATCTCTCTAGGGTCCTGCTCATTCACATGCTCGCGGAAGGCATCTCTCGTCCGTCGCTTCGCGTACTCTCGAAAATTGTAAGACTGGAACTGTTCTCCTTGACGCAGAAGCTGTCGATACTGGAAAGTAGAGGAAGTCGGGTTAGCTCAACGCATAACCACAGAGCACAGATAGCGTATGCTTCAGTCTCCGGGATTGTCGGGGCACTAGCGAACGGTAAACGACTAGGCGTAGGAAGGAATCTACTCACCAGTGACCTAGCCTGCTGCGGCAAGTCACCCTTGAGGGCTGAAACGATAGACATGTTGGTGCACGAGAGTTATTATTGGCGAATGTGACTTATCTAATAAATATAAGGAAAGATGGGAAAGTTGGTCTTTGAAGTGCGGTTGTGGGAATTCGGGGATCAAGAACAGAAAAGATGATGCAACCGATGGCAAAATGCCGACAGCGATATTCAAGGTCGACGCAACCGGGTACAGCTATGGATGTAGCTTTTTTTTTCTTCTTTTTTTTTTTTCGCGCTCGGTCCAAAAATACCATCGGCGCCGAGCCACGGATAATGTCACCTCGGAGTTATCAAGCAAGCATGTAATGCATACAGGTACATATATGCGTCTCATCTTAGGTACTTATATACGGTAATTCTCGGTGTATTATTAATACATGTATATGTATGTCTACATGTAAATAACTACATGCATAACTTCATTCGGTTTTACATACATACATACATATATGTATGTATGTATGTATGTATGTATGTAGGTACGTATAGGGTAGCCATCGATACCTACCAGGTAATATATGTACATCTACATAGCCTGAAGTGGATCACGTCTAGTAACGCTAACGACTACATATGTATCCTAGATATACATGTATAAAAGACTTATTTTTTATTTCAATTTAATTTTTGTTTTGGAGGCTAGATGAGCTTCTCTAAAGTAAAGGTAATCATCGTAGGGGCTTTTAATCTTTGCAGACGTCTTCTTTCCTCATTGAGGCATGTCCATCTACTATCTAGACTTTTCCAAGCATCCATTCAGCTACTCTAGCTCAAGTCTTCATTTCACCGTCGCACCTGTCTTCCGCTGCCACTCTGCTATGGCATCATCAAATGTGACAAGGTGCTCCTCGATCTTTCTAGCCTGATACCTCCTTTCATCCCTCGGGTCATATTCAAGCTTATTCTCATCATCTATCTCACGCTGGGCGTTCTTGCGCTCGGGAAGGTGGACGTTGTCACGGTGGTCCTGAAAGTTCTCGTTGAAGCAACGGGATGAACAGAATGTTGATGGAATACCCAGGGATTCCGTGCACTCCCGACAGAATACTAGAGCAGTTCCGCCATCATCCATTTCTACATCTTCATCGTGGAGACGGACACACCTTTGACCAGAAGCACACTCATGTGTTGCATTAATATGCGATTCCTGTCAAGTATAAGAATTAGAAGACAGCGGGTTTGGAATGGGTTGCAATTTACATATCGTTGGCCCTCACAGCCTCGGGAGCAGAACATGGCAGGTTTAATTCGAAGTCCATCATGGGCGCTGAGTATTTGGCATAGAGGACATATAATAAAATCTTGTATGTCTGGGATTTTCGAGCATACCAAACAAGGTGGAAGGTCATGTAGACCGTGAGCGGGAGCGGCCGCTCTGACCTTATCTTGTCGAGCCTTGTCTCTCCGTGCCTTGTCAAGTTCGTGGGCTGCTTTAGCTCTCCTTAACTCCTCCAGCTTCTCGTGTAGTGCCTGCTTCTGTTCCAGGTCGCTTTTAGCTGAATGACGATCGCGTATCATGGTGCTGATTGCGTCTGAAATTGGCATTCCATTTCTGATCATGTCAATATATTTTTTGGACCCAGCAGCACCGGAAGGGTCGTGGTTAGGTTGAAAGAAAATATCAATGTAGGCGTCGTTCCGTGCTTGAGACGATTGGGAAAGCTTCAATCGTTCTATAAACCCATTAAACGCTTCTTGGTTCTGGATGGCGCCGTCACTAAAGGCCTCCCTCAGTTCCGAAGCAAGCTGATTCGCGGTAATGCTCCGGTCGTTAATTCTTTGCTGGAGAATTCGTTCCTCAGATGGAGACTTGGCCGCATGTTGCAACCCGAGGTTCTTCACTTTATCTCTGTACCACTCTTTCTTCTCGTCAAATATACGCTGCTCGATGGTCTTGAGGTCAACCTCAAAAGTGTGTGCCTTGGAAAACATGGTATCAAGCTCAAGAAGAAACGGCCGCCGACCTGAGAACCATTCCCTAGAGGCAGAATTGAGGTATCGGTCTCTTATACGGTTGAGGAGGCGAGTCCAGCAATCTGGGCACTCGATAGGATGCTTCTTCCCGTGATCCTTGATGCAGGATGCCTTGATTGTTTGCACATCACTGGCGCAAAGCTGGCGCTCCTTCTGAAGGGCAATATCTTCGTCCCATGGTTCCAACATATTTATGGCCATGCAGCCGCTGATTCCAGTCTTATACAGGGGCTATGCGTTAGGGATTCTCTTACAACTCTGACGCGTCCACGTTTCCTGGCAAACTTTACGTCGTGCCGAACAGAACCAACCGTAGTGGATATTTTCTTGACCAAACTTGAAAAGAAGTCGCTACATGCTACATGTATGTATGTATGACTCATGAAGCGCGAATACTTGTATACAAGGCACGCGAAGAAAAAGTGTAAAGTATGAATACAAAACTACCTTTCCTTTTAATGGGAAGTTGGGGTTAACTACATACATACATGTTAGGTTACATAATTCACCCCATGCAACCCCTGTACGTACATCTTTTTTTTTTTTTTTTTTTTTTTTTTTTTTTTTTTTGCAGTAATAACCCCAAATTTCCCGTGTTGACCTCTATTGACGTAAATCAATCACACTCTACCAAACACCAACAGAACCTGCTGTCATGGTCTGTAAAACTCTTCCCACACTCACTTTTTTATTCCCGACTCCCCGTAAAGAAATAGTAGGGCTAATAGCGAGTAGGCAGACAAGTTACGCACCCAGCAGGAGCTTGAGCGCCTCCAAGCAAAGTATGTAGGCACCGGTCATCCAGACACAACATCGTGGGAATGGAGAACAAACGTTGCACGCGACACTTACTCGAGCTTGGTTGGCCATCCTCCCCAATTGGCCTACATATCCCTCGCTCAAAATGAGCCTGCCGCCAAAGTTCGCGCTCAGCTCCTACGAAAAATGATACAGCCGTGTGGCCCTCCTCCTCCCCGCGAAGGCGAAGAGCCCATGAATAGATCTACTCAATAATCTAAATCTTGGTACTATTTGTCAGGATGCGCCAGGCTGTTATTGCGGCTCCATGAGTGTCAGGAATTGTCGGTACACTGTAGATGTTGAGTCTGAGGTGGTTGGAATTGCTCTACACGCGCGGATAAGGCAACCGACGGCGGGCAACCTTCAAGTGTATAGAATTGGTTCAGGACTACTGTTAAGATCACATCGATGGTGCATCCAAGCAAAAGTATACCCTCGTTGTCAATTCCGAGAATTATCAAGTTCATTAGCGCCAGCTTCTACAGCCTTGAATCCTCATTACTCAGACGATGCTATTCACAGCTTAAAGCTCGCTAGGATTCTTGTATTCCCAAGCTTCTTTGCAGCTTTTTATTGAAGTCATCCGGCAGGTCGCCCCAGACCTCTCTGACGACGGCGGCAATGCTCTCAGGCGGAACCTCAACTCTCCCTCGAGACCCAACGCACCAGGTTACGGTATCCTCGTCGCCGTCGCTCCTTTCCACCACCTTGTCAACATAACCTTGCCTCACAACCTTCTGCAATACATTATCCGTCTTATCCATCGGCAAGTTCTGGCTGGCATTCATACGGGTCAGGTATCGTCTGAGCTTCGTGTCGCTCAGCTCACCTCCGTTGAGCACGATCAGCGAGATAACCATGGTGTAGAATCCGACGTATGCGGCTTCCTCAGGTGTGCTCGGGATCCGTGATGGGGCAATGATGGACTGAGATTTGTACTCTGGTGGTAAGGTCGAAACCAATATGTACTGCCGGGAGGATGTAGCGCTTTGAGAAGCTGCTTTCCTGGCATTCGCCTCTGTGTGGCCCAATTAGTAAGGTGGAATAGAACATGGCACAAGGCAGCAGCTATGTATCCTTACTCTGCTTCTCCTTTAGTGTACGTTTTTCCTTGACAGGCAATTCCACCATCTCCATACCAAAGACTCGCTGAAACTGTGCTTGGGCTCCTTCAAAAACACGCTTGAATGATCTCGGATTGTTTCCCAGAACTACATTACATTTAGTAGATACTTCTTAGCCAACTACCATCTGACACTGGCTCACCTTTGTCTCGAATGCCGTCTCTCTTGATGGGTATCCTCGCATATTCACACGCCAAAGCATATCGCACTAGTTTCTTGACCAGTTGGTCCTCTGTGGCGTCACCTTCCCTCTCCATGTCAACATCACCATATTGGTCTCCTTCGGAGGCTTCGGACTCTTCAAGTTCGTTATTCAGGAGCGACTGGCGATGTCGGCGCGGCTCATCGGCTCCAGTATGGTTGGCTGTTCTACGTCGTCTTTGGGTCTGAGTTTGAGGAGGCATGGTTGTAGTCCTGATTCTTTGGGAAAATAGCTAGTAAGAAACCGGATTAAGCTAAGCCTCTTCAGTACGAAATCTAAAGAGGAAAATATCGATGTAAGTGGTATGAATCTGGGTCTACTTGACTTTGTTCGCAGGGCCCAATATGCACTCGAAAGTTAAAAGTCAAAACAAAAAAGAAAAAAAAAAGGTGTCTAGCGTGGAAAGCCGTGAACTGAGGTCGACGCGATTGACGCGTTTACAGTACATAATATAGATACCCCGCCAAAATACTTATCGATAGCCAAATACTACATATGTAAGTAACCCGCTAAGTAGCCTAGGAAGCTGAATACATACGGTAGGTAGACTGATGGGGTACAGGTACATGTAGGGGTACATAGCTTCCAGGATGTAAGTTGGGCTAGTAAGGTACATAGAGGTACCGCGTAGGCCCATATTAATTAAAGTTGATTATCAACATTAGGAAAGAAAAAAAAAGTTTTAAGAGCTATAACGAAGTTCGTTTTGTTTCCTAGATATTCAAACATACCTACATATGCAAAACAATACATAATACGGCTCCGTTCGTTCTTCATGATTTCTCCTCGTATCTCTGGCGGCGCTATCTGTCTCGGGTGCCGGCTACGTCTACTTCGTCAGTCTACCCAACCGCTCCGAGCATCTAGTCGCATATTCCAGATACAGCATCCGAGTTTACGATGCTTTGCTAGCGAGTCGCCTGCGCGCGCCTGTGACCAAAACCAGCTTGCCGAAGGACAGGACCAGACTCTCGATAGCGAGGAGAAATCACAAGATGGCAAACTTGAAAACAAGGAGAAGGAATTTGGGGTAAAGAGGGTAGACATGCGCAAGAGGCGTCTATCTCGAAACCGAATTCTTACAGAAGACGCCCAGAATCTGGCCTCCGATATGCTAGGAAAGCCCGCTTCTGTTATCGTCATGAGGGATGGAGGTCTGTATCAGAAGAAGGATCGTCCGCCGGCTCCCGTCGGTCCTGACAATGAGGCCAACGCTCAACCTATC
Organism: Hypoxylon sp. CO27-5; assembly: GCA_002120305.1. Taxonomy (NCBI): domain Eukaryota; kingdom Fungi; phylum Ascomycota; class Sordariomycetes; order Xylariales; family Hypoxylaceae; genus Hypoxylon; species Hypoxylon sp. CO27-5. The sequence goes on along the minus strand of KZ112658.1, from coordinate 12,590 downwards.
AATATCGAAGCTCTCCTAAACAGTCAGCGAGAACCACCGAAACCCCAGGAGGTTCGTAAAAACATTGATAGTTTACGGCCCAGTACAGAGACAGCTTTGTCTGAAAGGGAATTCCGCAAACTACAGGCCTTGCTGACAGACGGCTTTCTGAGCGCCCAACTTCATGAGTACCTAGAGTATCACAAACAAAATGGTCAACCAAGTACACCAGCCTTCAAATACGACTGGATCAAAGAGATCACCCCGTGGGTGCCATTAGCCAATCAGTCTAGTGTAGCAGAGGGAACCGATCCCAGTTTACACGGCTATATAACCGATTCAACCACTGCAAAAGAGAAGCTTGCTATACGAATCATGCGAGAGTGTTGGGGTCTTTCAATTGTAGATCTTGATGCTGGGCTAGGCGAAACAAAAATCAAGATTCGAAATTTTGAATTTCTCCTCCTTATGCGTATGTCTACCCTATGCGCATCCCACTGAAGACAACTTCGCTAAACCCTCAACGTTAGGTGGCACTCAACGGTGGTTGACAGTCATGGGTAAGATATGGTTGGATGCCGGCGAGAAGATCGAAGCGTTTCGGAGTAAGAAGACGTTGCGACTCGTCACGACAAAAACGAAGGCTGCCACATTGATCAAAGACCTAAATGAGACGCTCAAGCAGGTCACGACTAAGTCATTTTCGGTACATCTTATTGCTCATAAACCTATCGATGAGGCTGTATTAGAAGAAGTCGGACGGATAACGAACACGCATGTCAGAAAGCCCCCCGGTTCTGAGCAGGTGAGCAACTATTTCCTGAGGAAAACGGAATACTTCATCTATTCATGCTAATGGTTTTTCTTCGTCGTAGCTCTGCGTCACTTGGATTGAACTCAAAAAACGTGCTGCTAAAGGCCTCGTCGGCCTAGAAGATCTAGGCGACACTGTCCTCCGTCTACTACTTACCGCTTACAACCCGCAGCCTTCGACAACGACTAGTCTCCACGTAGCAGACCAAGACGACGTGACCGCCGGTCGGTTTATTACGAATACAATGGATAAGGAGAAACTAGGATGGAAAGACAGAATGGGTCAGTGGGCTCGCTACGCGCTCCCATTGATCCCCGGGGGTAATACTTCGGCGGCGGAGCGCCCACTCGGTAAACTTCAGTTTCCAGTTGAACGGGAAACCGCAGAGCCTGAATCCGATGAGAGCAATGAGTTTTCCTGCGAGACGCAGTTATCTATTTACCCAATGAACTGGGCTGAAGATCTCAAAGTATCAACCAAAGCCGCTTTCGGCCACTTACTACACGCAAATGACACGTCAACCTCACCTCCTCCCCTACCTGATCTCCTGACAGCCAACTATCCACGTGTGTTTGCTTCTGCCATACCTCATCCCCTTCACCTCGCGAAATTGGGAGCAAGCGACGACGGGCCAGCTAATACACTCATACAAGCTAAAACCACTATAGTCATCCGCTTCTGGCCCACTCCTATAAGAGGGGCTGAAATAGAGATACATAAGAAAAGAAGTAAGAGGACGACTAAGAATTGGGATGCCACACCCCCAGCTCCGCTCCTCGAGCTCCGCCTTGCAACTTCAGGTGGCGAGGTCAAAGGTGTCGAGAGTCTACGCGCCATCAAGCAGACACTCATTACAGACGTCATGCTCCCCACGTCCCTCGTGGACCTGCGTTACATGCAGGCTCAACATGCGGTCCTAGAAGGCGACCCCGCTAAGCTCGCTACTTGGAAACCGCTGGCCGACTTTCTGGAGCCCGCTCGCCTCGATGTCGTGCGTGGCAAGTTCGAGGTTCCGCCGCGTCAGAACTTCCCCATCCCAAGACGCCTATTCAACAATCGTATAGACTGGGATCCATTTGCGACTACCGACATGGACGAGCTCGTCGATACTTCGTATACCTTCGTTGGCCTAGAGATCCACCACTCCGTGTCGATGCCGTACGAGGGGTTCAAGCTCACGTACACGTCCATAAGTGGGGAACGAGGAGACGGCCGTAACGCCGAGGTCAGCCTAGAGCCTGGGCTAAAGAGTAAGGTTTCCGTCGCCGAAGGTACGCGCAAACTTCACGACGACTTCCTGGCGGCTTGCCAAAAGTTTGCAACGACCGATACTCTGTGGTCTGGGTACCTGGCCAGTAGACGGGAGTTCTAACTATGTAGTATTTAGCATGCAGTTGTACAGTATACATGTGTAGTTATTCAGGATTCTTAACTACTTTATATCATCACCGTACCTACCCCAAGATTATAAATAGTGACACGTCCCCGAGAACCTCGATTAACTTTGCAGGAAGCGCTTATATACGACTTTAATTAACGCATCCAGTAGACCATCGCATATCTGTATAGTGACTCTGGTTTACATGCTACAATTCAAGCAGAAATCCCCTATCAACGAGCAACAACAAAAATTTATCGATTACAAACTTTTAGGGGGTGTGGGGGAAAGTGGAGTTGCAGGGCTGCAGGGATAAAATCGTCTGGCATGATCCAGTCCTACATGGGAATCAGAAACTACGATCACGACAGAATAAGGCAAAAAGAAAGTTACAGTCACGCAGAAGAAACTTGGGAATCACGGTCTATGACTCTATTTTACTACAAGCACATGATGAGAAAGTTTTGTCGCGGAAATGCCCATAACCCTCCCTCTCATATTGCGCTCCGAAGTCAAACGTCCGAGAGAACAGATCGTGTAAACGCAAAAGGAAATTCGTAGAGGCGTAGGTCGTGTCGTGCGAAGGGTTCGTGGCAGCTGACAACCTGGAATATCATGCATCCAGCGCCAGTCAAATTACGATGGGCTAGCTTATTTCTTGCCCGTCGCCTTAGCAGCAGACTTGGTCACCTTGCCAGTCTTGGTGCTCTTGTTCACGGCCTTGATGACACCGACAGCGACGGTCTGACGCATGTCACGGACAGCAAAACGACCGAGAGGAGGGTAGTCAGTGAAGGCCTCAACGCACATCGGCTTAGACGGAACCATCTTGACGATAGCAGCATCACCAGACTTGATGAACTTGGGAGAGTTCTCAACAGACTTGCCAGTTCGTCGGTCGATCTTCTCCAAGAGCTCGGCGAACTTGCAAGCAATGTGGGCAGTGTGACAGTCAAGAACAGGGGCGTAACCAGCACCAACTTGGCCAGGGTGGTTAAGAACGATGACCTGGGCAGTGAAGTCGTCACACCCAGCCGGGGGGTCGTTCTTGGAGTCACCGGCGACGTTTCCTCGTCGGATTTCCTTGACGGAAACGTTCTTCACGTTGAAGCCAACGTTGTCACCGGGAACACCCTCAGTGAGCTGCTCGTGGTGCATCTCAACGGACTTGACTTCAGTGGTAACACCGGCGGGGGCGAAGGTGACGACCATACCGGGCTTGAGGATACCAGTCTCGATACGGCCGACAGGAACAGTTCCAATACCACCGATCTTGTAGACATCCTGTAGAGGAAGACGGAGGGGCTTGTCCGTGGGACGCTTGGGAGGCTCGATAGAGTCGATGGCCTCAAGGAGGGTCTTGCCAGTGACCTTGCCACCCTTGCCTTCCTTCTCCCAGCCCTTGTACCAGGGGCAGTTGGTGGAGGGGGTCAACATGTTGTCACCGTGGAAACCCGAGATGGGGACGAAAGCGACAGTCTTGGGGTTGTAGCCGACCTTCTTGATGAAGTTGGAAGTCTCCTTGATGATTTCATTGTATCGGTCCTCGGACCACTTGGTGGTGTCCATCTTGTTGATGGCGACAATGAGCTGCTTGACACCAAGGGTGTAGGCAAGCAGGGCATGCTCACGGGTCTGGCCATCCTTGGAAATACCAGCCTCGAACTCACCAGTACCAGCGGCAATGATGAGAATGGCGCAATCGGCCTGCGAGGTACCCGTAATCATGTTCTTGATAAAGTCACGGTGGCCGGGGGCGTCTAAGAACAAGTTGTTAGCATTCAGAGAACCAGGGACAGATAGGCGTTAGGACTTACCAATGACGGTGACATAGTACTTGGGAGTCTCGAACTTCCAGAGGGCAATGTCGATCGTGATACCACGCTCACGCTCAGCCTTAAGCTTGTCCAGAACCCAGGCATACTTGAAGGAACCCTTGCCGAGCTCAGCGGCTTCCTATTGAGTGGGTCAGTTCAAAATGTTCGACACTGTCCGCAGACAACTAGAGTAGACGCTTGGCATGTCTAGGATTGGTTGCTCTGTGCACCACAATGTTGCGCAGACCATCAGAGCGGGGTAAAAAAAAATTTTGTGCCCCTCGGTGGGGGGATGATGAGATGTGAGAAGATAAGAGAGGGGCATATGGTTGGAAGCACAACAAAAGATCGAGTGGACAAAGATCCCGATTCCAGTGCTGAATGAAGCCATCGTAGATGTAAGAAGAAAATAATATTAACTGACCTTCTCGAACTTCTCGATGGTTCGCTTGTCGATACCACCGCATTGGTAGATCAAGTGGCCGGTTGTGGTGGACTTGCCACTGTCGACGTCTGAGAGATTGGTTAGGAATCTAAAACGAGCCTCGACATAGCATCAAGGAAACTTACGGCCAATGACGACGACGTTGATGTGAGTCTTGTCTTCCTTACTGCAAAGGATGTCAGTGATAAAGGCGCTCTAGAAAGGTATCATCAAATTGTTACATACCCCATTTTGGCGAAAGGCTTGCGATTGTGTTGAGAATGTGTGTATAGTGAAGGGAGACGAGAGTGAAAACTGTTGAAGAGGATGGTTAGTTTTAAATAGTCTTTGATGATGAATGGATGGTGGAAGTGGGAAGAGGGTTTCTCACGTTCAGCAGGTGTTAATGCTCTGATTAACGGTGTGCGAGACGAGGATCAAAAGGAGAGTCAGAAGAATGTTGCGAGGGTGTACGTCGGGGTTTATAAATTATTTCTGGACGGTGGCCAGGTAGATTTTGACTGTGGGGGCACTGCCCCTCCTTAGGTCCTTCCTGCCTCGACTGTGCACCCCTCCTTCTAGATTCACACACTAAAATTTTTTTTATTTGTTATTTTGCCTCTTTGTGTGTACTTGCGTCCTTGCCGTTAAGGTTCACACCTAATGATTGGCTTAAAATTTTCAAAGCTTGGAAGCAATTACGAAGGTAGAACGAAAATAATTAATTTTTAAGTTCTAATCCTACAATCTATGCGATACCTCTAAGGTATTAATACTAGTCTATCTCTTTGATGCATTCAGACAAGAATTATGCATCAACATTCAGATAAGACAAAGTCTTGTCTATTATGTATCAGTCTTTATTCCTTTATTCAGTCTACATCAAAGCGTACAATAACTCCTTTTGCCCACAAAGCTAAAACAAAATTCAGGTACGTACCCAATTTCACACCTTCAGCATGGTATGTGCGTCCTACACAAATCTTCATATGCGAGCACAGACATGTACCTACTGCAACGTAGCCCCACAGCGGGTATCTAAGGTCCCCAATTACATGCAGGTATTCATTCGCGTCGAGTTTTTGCAAGCCAATGAGGTCACCGTCATCCGGTGAGTTCCTTCTGAAATCAAGTGCATGTGCAATTTCTCTCCATTGGAAGGATGTTGCCCTTTCCGCCTGATGTTGGAAAACCGTAATATTCAATTTTAATATATTGCACCTACCTCTTTCTAGCAAGTCTGATTTGATAGATACTACCTTATTAGCTCAAGTCACATCAGGCCGTCGCGTCATGTTTAGATACGTACCGATTCTCATTGTGAGTCAGGCCGGTGTGAGAGGTACCTAGCACGCATATTTTTTAGACATCACTTCAAACCTTAACGGGAAAAAAAAAATCTTCTTGATACCTAGCTGCCCAACATGCCGGACTCTCCACATCCATGTTTCAATTAAACCTGAGGTATGCATTAATGCAGCCTTATTGGCCCGTGCTACAGCGGCTATTCGAATTTATCGTCTGAGGCTTTACTGCTCTGCCGATACGTCATGGGTTAACCGAATTCCTCGCCGGCTAGTAACACGTATATGTATGTACAACTAAGAAAGAGGTACTTATGGTGGTTCGGATTTCCAGGCGGCTTAACTCCGTGCTAAGCTGACAGCATTAGAACTCGATAGAGAACAACTTCATCCTTGGGCCTTCTCGAGAGTCATGCGGCCAAATACGTCTACGATAAACCAGTGCCTGAGAGTAGATAAGCATCGTATCCAGGTACGGGATACATGTCACATGAGATACGCTTTAGAGGGCTATTCTGTTGAATGGCCTGTGAATATAAATCACTATTAAATACTATTGGTCAATTTTTCGTCAACAAACAACCTTCGCCCAACGGGGTATCTTAGCCTTCAAACGCCTCTTGGGTATATGTATGTAATCTGAAAGGTCAACAACGCCTTCAAGCTCATGTACTATGTATAATCTTGACTTCTTTTTGCCTCCCCTCCAACTTCGAAAGAAATCGTCATCATGGCCTCACCCAACCCAAATGTTATTTGTAACTTGACCGTCTTCATCTAGGTCGTTCTCTCGCCGATCGGGGTTCCTGCCACACCTGATGACAGCATCCTTTTCCTTCTGACCTAGAGCAACCTGATCAAAGCCTGCAGGTAACACCCTGTCGCCTTCAAGGTACCATACTTTTAAACCACGAGCCTTGTCGCGTAAGGCCTGTTGGTTTCGCTTTTTTTCAAAGCCACCTTTTTTTTCCATCGCACTCCACGAACAATTCAAAGAAGGGTCGGCTATCAACTCTAGAAGCCTTGAGGTTTCAGATGCGGACCATGGTACGCGAACTTGCCGGGGTTTATTTGCATAGTTTGCGCGTCGAATGTTCCGCGCACCCTGGCTAAGCACTAAAATGTCCCTGTCTTGCAAGTGGGAATCCTCTTGAGAACCGTCAAGTGATCGCTGGGTAGTAAGTTCCCGACTTCTCGTCACTCGAGGTGACAGAATTTGAGGTTGTTTTGAGTATCGGGGGCGCTTGGGAGATGGCCTTTGAACAGATTCGTCTTCAAGAGCCCGCTTAGATTCAATCCGAAGTTGTTCATTCACCTCGAAGTCATCGTCGTCGTCTTTTTCGTTACCGCTATCCGTATTAGGTTGCAAAAGTTTCGTCGTGCCGTCTAGAATATGCTTAGGTTCCAAACGACGGATAGCGTCTCTAGTATCCGAAGCCTTTCCTTTCCTACTTATGGCTTGTTGATTAGAAGGCGGTGTTGTTACTGAGCATGCGGCGGCATTTTTCTCGCTCTGCCTTACGGCTGCGAGGGTGGCGGGACTGTCGATAAAACTTTGGCTAGGAGATGTCAGTATGACTATAATCTGCAGGCAGGTCAAGCCCGGCCGTAGACGTACTTGGATTCTTGAGGTAGTAATCGATCATATCCGCCAGGGTCTATATCTGATGTGGAATCCGAGTCCTCTTCATTTCTAGCATTGTCATCGACGAATAGGGGCTCCGAGTCTTCACGCCCTAGGCGAGTGTGTTTTTTTGGAGCTATACTCCTATGCCAGATATTACCTCGATCCATCGGCCCATTTAGTAGCTGGTATAACTCCGAGGCCCAAGATTTGAGATCGTTGAGGATTCTATCCTGGGGACAATGCTGGCTCAGAATTGTTAGTACCTGAAATCTGTCATCGGAGAGTTTAGAAATAAGCCCTATAATGCGAGCCCGATAAATATCATAGAACGCATCGTTTTGGTTGATATCAATCCCAGCCAACTCCTTATACGGCCCTTTATTTAATGCTTCTCGGGTGGTGCTTAAATCGAGCCCTGGCCTGGTGCAAAATATACTTGCAGCTAATTCAAACGGCTCAATGGAGGAGTCAGAGGCTAGCGCCTCAACCAGACGTAGGCATCTGATACAAAACGCAAGATCAAGGTATCTTGCAGTGTTGACGTCGTCCGCCTGGAGATGAGCGTCGAACAAAGCAGGGAATCCATCATCGAGTTGCTCCAGAGTTGGCAGCAACTGTTTCTCTCCAAGTTTGACGTCCATAATAAATGCGAGGAGCGACACAATGTTTGCCGAGCAGATGGCAACCTGAATCTTGGTTCGGACTTCTGGGTCATATTCCTGAGATGGGCTGATAGGGTTGATAAAAAATGTACTGTTATCGGCAAAGGGAAGGCGGGCACGATTGTATAACTTCCTGTAGCTATTCAACCTTGACCGGTCGTCCACACTTGGCTGGCTGTAGTTGATAGACGACAAGGTACCGTACAATTTGTCAGCCCAGCGTGTCAACCTGGGTATATCAAAATCAACCATGTCCTGGATTCTAGCAACTTCCATCTCGGGTGATTCATTGGTATCGTCCGTCTCAGAGACTGCACCACTCTGAGATCCCACAGACTCGGGTACTGGAGCTAGACCTGCGTAAGACTTAGATAGGAGCTAGTGAGGGCAACTCAATACAACATACTTAGATTTTCCGGCTCAGGACTGACATAACCGGCAGAATTTTTCAGGAAATCGCTCGTAGCAACACTCTCAACACTCCTACGACGCCTACGTCGGGTACCACGCTGGGGAATTTCAGCCTGCGGTCGAGGGCCAGGTTCTACAGATGCCTCCTGGCGTCTAGTGCTACGTCGAGTCTGCCTTGCGCTCAAGTCGCCGACAGGCTCGACGAACTCGGTTCGACGCGTCGCTGGACGACGGCGGCCAGCCATGATATACGTAAGATGTATGTTTATATGTTGTATGAAAGGCGATGAGAAACGTTCTGGTTCATTCAATATGTTATTGTATGTACGTAGAATTGCAGAAGTCCCAGGGTTAGGGTAGAGGGCTATTTCTCAGGGTTATTCTCCAATCAAAACTCAGAGGTAAACAAACAACGTTTTGGCGCACGGACCAGTCCAGCACAATCAGGTACCCACCCCAATCAGCCTATCAAATCTGAGGCAGTAATTTCGATAACCTTGAAACCCTTCTCTCTCTCTCTCTCTCTCTCTCTCTCTTTTATTTTTCTTTTCTTTTTTTGAAAAAAATAAATAAAGAGGCTGCATAAATTAGTTGTTGTTCTTGTTGATTGCTGATAAAAGGGAAGGGTAGGCGAAGCGATCCATCATGTATGTACACCTACTTATCGTCATTAGTAACGCAATAAAGAGGTATATGCATCTACCGTGAGACTGTTGAAACAGCTTCGTATTTAAATTCCGGGGCTCTAGTTGGGTGGCATTGATGCAATTTATTGATGCAGGTAACACCCCTGTATCTTGGGATTTGTCGTCTCCTGTCGTCGCACAGGTACCGTGACCCGTGGATCGACCTACGCATGCACTGCCTTATCAAGTTTCTCTCCCCTTTTTCAGAGATTCCAGATTTATCCCAACTCCATACCTAGCCTAGTCTAATATCTTCAACTGTCGTACCAGCATTCAGGGCAAGCTGGGTTTCTTTTCTCGGCGTTATCATTCTCCCTTTTGTCATTTCTGTAAAATCGACCTATGCTCACCTCCGTTTTATCGGGACATCTTCTCATTGCGTTGGCCTGGCCGTATCTTGTCTAAGGGGCGTCACCACTTCTGTAGAACAGGAGTAGCACCCTTAAAGCCTGTTTCCATCGCCCTCAAGTCCGGTCATCACATATCACTTGTCGATAAATTCAATTTTTGCTGGATCAGCCGACTTTGTACCCATCATGAGACTCCGTTACCAACGAACGCCTCTAATCCTTCTACTTCTACCATCCCTCGCTCTCGTCACGTCCGCCCTCAACGCGAAATCTGCCAAGGATGGCACCGCTGCGGGGGCTGATAGTACATCCTCCCAATCCACGATCGACTCGACCGTCACGTCTCCAAAGACACCCAAATTTGATATTGGCACCAAGAATGCTCCCGTAGACGGCAAAGATGGGATGCCGCATGAAGGTCCCTTCGTGAGCACAGAGAAGGGGCGCAAGAAGGGTGACTCCGGTGAAGCCGCCGAGCTAAAAGATCTCCCTATCCTGAAGGATAGGCCGATAGACCCTACAGTAGTCGATGGCAAGAAGATACCAGAGACCAACGACGGTGTTATGGATGACCCCCATCGCCAGCCTCCCAAGCAAGGTACCACCGGTACGGAAGGGGGCGTGAGCCAAAAGGACAAAGCTAGAAAAGCTAAGGAGGGGGAGACTGGAGAGAAGGTCGAGAATGTGCCTGAGACGCCGAAGGAAAAGCCCCCTCTACCCCATAGTGAGCAGGAGAAGATATCGAGTGAGAAGGTTAGCAAGAAGGAGAAAGGCAAGGACAAGAGTAAGGTTGACTTACATCAGACGCCTGAAGACGTCGCTGGGCTTGAGGTAAGACATTTAATACGCCTCGTCTCCGTTGTGTACACTGACCCTCTAGATAGAAACCATCAGACTTGCCAGACAAGCTACGCGCCGATCCGAACCCGCTTCCCAGCTCGGCTAACAAAGATCACCTTGATGTATCCAAGCCTGCTAAGTCAACTACGAGCACGTGGGAACAAGGCGACGAGGGCAACGACGGGCTCATTCAACCCTTCCACTCTTTCGTCCTTTCCCTTACCATGATCCTTTTCTCCGAGGTTGGTGATAAGACATTCCTTGTTGCCGCGCTTATGGCCATGAAACACGACCGTATGGTTGTGTTCTCGGCAGCTTTCGGTGCTTTGCTAGTCATGACTGTCCTTTCTGCCGTACTAGGTCATACAGTACCGGCCTTAATTCCCAAAAGGGTGACAGCGTTCCTAGCCGCAGGATTGTTTTTTGTCTTCGGCGCAAAGATGCTGCGCGAGGGTATGGCTATGGACCCAGACGAGGGTGTCACGGCAGAGATGCAAGAGGTTGAGATGGAACTACAGGAGAAGGAACACCAGGCGCTGAAGAAGGGCAGACGACGGTCCTCGTTGAGTCCCTACGCTCTAGAAATGGGCCTCAACCGTGGCCGGAAGTCGAGGTCCCAATCTCGCTTTCCCACTCCGCCCCGCAGCCCTTCGACCTCGCCAGGTAGAAGCCCATCGCCTCAACGGGGTTTCCTCGGTGGTTTTGGAGTTGGTCTATCGAACCTCTTCTCGCTGCTACTGAGCCCTGCATGGGTGCAGACTTTTGTCATGACATTCTTAGGTGAATGGGGAGATCGTAGTCAAATTGCGACAATTGCTATGGCTGCCGGCCAGGACTACTGGTGGGTAACACTAGGCGCCGTGCTCGGCCATGCGTGTTGTACGGGCGTGGCCGTCCTTGGTGGCAGAGCCATCGCCGGCAGAGTTAGTCTGAAAGTTGGTAAGTCAGAACTGACCCCGTAAACGACTACATTATGAGTATTGCAGCTAATTTGGTGTATACAAACAGTGACGATAGGGGGTGCGGTTGCATTCCTGGCGTTCGGCTTCATCTACTTTGTGGAGGCATTTTATGCGTAATTTTTTTTTTCGTTACTTTTTCAAAGGTGCTCTCTAAGGCTCTTGAAAACAAGACTGCCTTCCGTTGACTACCATACGGCCCTACCCCATTATAATGATTTGCGCAAAGCTTAATAAGAAACGAACCGAGGGTGGTTCTCCCATTCCCATGGGCTTCTCTTGACAGGGAAAAGGAAAATGTGCAGCTAATATAGATATACATGAAGAGGTGAATAGAGTGGCCACCACGTCACTGTTGTATTATATGTCACTACCTCTGGCTCTCGAGGAAAGGAAATTCGGCAAATAACGGAGGTGGGATATATCGCATTGGCGGAGTTTGGAATATAAAATGTGCAGGCTTCTCTGAAGGAGGTTCAAGGCTAACATTATTCAATCATATATTGCTGTCGACAAATGTGAGTTGATAGATACCTACTTGTAGCTTATGGGTGCAACAAATGCAGCAAAATCCGTGTCAATGCCAGATAGCTGATTGAAGCTGGGGTTTATGACCTACAGTCAGGTATTAGACGAGTCAACAATGATCCCATCTACTGTTATATATAATGGGGAGATCGGGGACGAGGAAACATTCACCAGAAAACATACTACAAATGCAGGTATTTCCTAAATTGGACAAAGCCTTTTTCATACATGTAGTTAACCCCGATTATATATGTACTCAAGTATGCCACGACTTCGCGACGAACATCCACCGAACCCCCGCCGAACCCAGTGTCATACAAGACACTAGAGTTTTCTCTGCGGCAGACGGAGGGATATTGACCGACGAGCTGCATATTATGCACACTCTCCCAGGCAGTAATATATTTTCCTCGTTGGCAAGGAAGAAGTATAGAAAATAGGTGTGAATAAATAAATAAATAAATAAAGGAGGGAAAAGGAAGGAGCATAAGCTCTCCTGGTATACATGAGACTCATCTCTACATACTTACATAGGTACTATGTGGAAGCCACACTCCCCGCCGCCCCAACGCATCACAAAGTCTCCAGAACCGGAGCCGAAGCAAAAACAAGTCCGCCGCATTGCGCAGATTGTAAAGCTGAAGCCCGAATTTGTTGACAAGTACAAGGAAGTCCATTCTGCCGTATGGCCTGAAGTTTTACAGCAGATCAAAGTTTGTAATATTCAAGACTGTAAGCATTCTCCTTCTCCTTTTCTTTTCTTTTCTTTTCTTTTTTTTTCGTCTTTCCTTCTTCTTTCCTCCCCCCCCCC